>APFE030985550.1:11454-49374 GCA_000404065.3 Pinus taeda
GAGAAACAGAGAGGTGAGATTGTGAGAGAAAACAGAGGATATTACAGCGGCTTTGCTGTAGGTTGTGTCTCTTCATTTTGCTGGATAATAGAAAGGAATGACTGGCTGTTCGAGGTGGACGTAGCCCAAACTGGGTGAACCACGTATATCTGTGTCTCTCTTGTTTTGTGCATTTTCTGTGTTTATATTTCTGCAATATTTTATGTGTTCCATTGCTCCGTAATATATAATTTTCTAACAATTTCTGCTCCAGGTGATTAGGATCGAACACCAAAATACAAGAAAACGAAGTAAATCACCTTCCAAAGATAGTTTAGGATAATTATGGCCCAAGCCTACTAGCGAAGGTAACAAAAACGGTTACGTTAACCCCCAATCAAAAGCCTTTTTCGGTGAAATTTCCCGAGCTTCGCAAGGGCACCCTCTAGAAGTACTAATGGGAGTGATACAACATCTGCCATAGGTACCATGGGTATTCCCCCCGCAATCACTTATGTGGTCCCTAGGATGGAAACTAAGGTTACCAGTTGGTAGCGGAAGCTGGGTAGAACAGTCTTTGGTCAGGATCCAACAAGTAGGAGAGGGGGTACCTCTCTTCCTTACCTTCACTCACCTTCGTGCTGAACTCCCAGAAGAGAAGATATTTCCCAAAAAACTTAATGACACTGGATTTCACTCTTTTAATCAACTTCTATGTTTAAATTCAGAGTGGCCTTGGAGAGTTAACTCTCCACACACCTATTCCAAGGCCCTAAATGACCTAGACTAGTTGACGTAACTATGAAAAATAAAAAAAAATCCGGCTCATTTTAATTTTAGTGCTTGATTTTAATGGTTGTTCTTTAAGTCAAGGGTAAAATGGAAGTGCAACTTATGATGTTATGGACACAAAAAGAAATCAATAGAAAACTTGTCTACATGCATATGGATCTCTTTTTTCTTTGATGAATGAGATTTCTACAAGGTTCTACGAACAAACTACGAAAGGAAAATTTTATTTTTTCTTTTCAAAACACACGCTCACACACTCAAAATCTACAAAAAGACTAAAAATGCTTATAGTGAAACTATCCTAATGCAAACTAAAAATGCTTAATGCAAGATTCTAAGGATTTCTCTTAAAGCAAGAAAATGTGTTTCTAAAAGAGATCAAGAGGCCAAAACTTGACAAAAAGGATGAATAAACTCAATCAAAAACTTTCCCCAAAATTAAGCAAATTCAACCTAATGAAGATATTTCACACTTTCTCTAAAATGATGAGAAGACAAAAAACAAAACTAAAAATAAAAATAAAGGAAACAACAAGATGTTTTTATATTTTTTCTTTTTAAGGGTACAAAGAGTTCTTGAGAAAACAAAAGCTACTAAAGACTTCAAGATCAAATTCAAGCATAAAGAACCTCAAATTTCACAAGTCATAGGAATCATTAACATGATAAGACTTAAAGTGAAATGAGGCTACAAACTCAAACAAACTAATATGAACAATGGCATAAAGCTTCCAGCAAACAAGAAATATTTTAAGAAGACCAAGAAAACGTTTCGAGATTGCAATAAGGATTTTCTCAAAAACCAAGAAAAAAACAAAAATTTCAACTTTCGAGAAAGCAAGGCAAAGAAATGTAAATTCAGGTTTATAAATGAATTGAGACCAATTCCTTGTTCCAAAAGCTCTAAACATCCAAGAACTTCACCGAGAAGCCTCAAACCCAAACATAGAAACTAAAACTTCACCAAAAAGCAAACCCTAGGTTGATTAGGTCTTTCCACAAAGAGAGAGGAAACTGAAAATTGGCAAGAAGGAATACTATACCAGACAATCAATGACTAAATAGAAGTAATAAAAATTAGACAAAACCCTTCACTAGACTCATCATTTCAAAAATTCATTCAAAACCAAACATACACGACTGTGCAGCAACATACCTCCGTGCATACACGATTGTTCCTGAGGAAACCTGTGTATACGCATGTTTATTTGGACAAAAAATCATGTATATGTGACTGTGTGAGTTAAAACCCATGTATAAAAATGACAACAAAGAAAAATAAAAATTTAGGCCTGATCCAGAAGATCAGACTTTTTGCCCAGATTGAAAACAAGTCACGGATATTGGAATAACCAATAAACCAAACAAAAAGGCCCAAATCAAGAGAGAAACAACCCAACAAGGAAATACAAGAATGCATTCCCCAGTGGAGTCGCCAATTCTGTTATGGGAATATTACACCCTAGGGTTTGGGTTGAGAACCCCAACAGATCGAAGGGCATATGCCAACAAGAACCTAGCAAACAAGCACTCCTAATGCTTAAACTACTAAAGTGGGATGAAGAGATAGTATGTGTAGGTCCTAAATTTGAGGATGTTCTTGTAGGGTCCAAACCCTCTACTTCCTCCAATGCTTCAAAACGTGCAACTCATTCCAGAAAAACATATATACTAGCAGTAGTTCAAAGCATGTTCAAGATATGAATGTTAGATCATATAAGCATATAAATATAAAACATCATATCATATATAATTAGATTATAGCATGAGCTAAAGCATAAAGATCATAACATGAGGAACAAGACAAAGCTTCTTTATTGATGACTGCAAAGAATGTGGAAGAATACAACCTGATTTGGCCACGGCTCCAAGTGAAACCTTCCTCTGGATCTGTCCAGCCCAAGCCTCAACAATCCTCTTTCAAATGCATACACATAGATGCCATATAAAGGATATGGACATCTCTATGAGGAAGCAAGGGTTTCCTATAGCTGGGAATGTAGGAGGCATAAGGATAAATCAAACTTGATGAGGGACCAATTGGATATAATATCAATATCCTATCTTTCTCCTCCTTTTGGGCCTTCCCATGAGGTGTATTTATATCACCCCAAAACACTTTTTTTAGGTGGGATATAGTTAGGCCACAGGATCTTTTAGGTGGGATTCCAATGTAACCCATAAATCCTGCCCATAAAATAGGGATTTTATATTCTTTTAATATTTTAAATTATATACATGGGTTGGGTATAGCTGGACCTGTGTGTCCATGTGGTTTTTGAAGGGTAGAGTTGCGTATGGAATTTAAAATAATGTTTTTTAGTAAATGGACCAAGTCTGAAGGAAAAGGGTTGCCCAAGGCCATGAACATCAAATATATAAGGGTGATAAATGATGCTATAACAATTATGATTCTATAACCACATTCACATGCTTTCCTCCATGCAGTTATAGCCACTTTTTCAAGCCAACCTCCAAACCATTGCCCATAATTTCCTGAAACTTTCCAGAATGCAATCAAAGGTACTAAGAATGCTAATCAATAAAAACTCAAGAGAGAACTTTACCCAAAGATGTCTAGTCCATAAAAAACACTTTGTCAAACATATGGAAATCATGTAAGCTATAGGTTATGAATGCATATTTGATCATAAACTGAGAGTCTTCATCTAAGAATCCAAGAATGTCTAATTCCCTCTCACGATAATTGCAATAACACTTGTTGGCCCATTCATTCATCAACCATTTATTAATATATCAAATCATAACAAGAGCCATAGAAAGTATACATCATCTAACCAAACATATAACCAACAAATAATCAAAGTAGAAACAATGGCAAATCAGCCATAATGTCATAATCATAACCATTACAAGTGCTCATAAATAATAATATGAAAATAGCTCTTATTAACATATGAAAATTCTAGCCAAACTAGGGACTTTCACGTACTTCTCAATCATATATTGGGATGGACTAAATCTCTCTTTCATTCAATCACCGCCGCACCATATTCTAAGCATGAATGTGGGATCTTATGGATTAAACCAAAACAAAAATAACCAGGGCTTCCAGAGGCCAAACCACCTCAACCCTCATCCACAATGATTCCACTTCTATGGTCCTAACATCACTAATACCAACAATATTTTTCTTTGCACAAGCTATCCAAGGCTCTAGGGAGTAGTATCTCAACCCACAAACAACTTCCAGGGCTCCCAAAATGTTTGTTCCAATTATGACTCTAGCAACTAGAAACTCAACCCACCAAGGGCTCCAAAGCGTTTGTCCCAACCTACGACTCTGAAACTAGTAACTCAACCCAAGTTGTTTAAGAGATTCTAGAGTGTTTGTTCCAACCCACAACCCTAGGGAACTTGAGCACCAATCAGAAAAAGAACAAATGGAAAAACCGACAACACCATGACTATCCAGGAAATGGAAAGGTAAGGCTAAAACCAATATCAATCTAGGAAAATATCCATGCCAATGAAAACACGTAACCAAGGAATCACATGCATATACCATGCATCAATAAATGAACAAGGAAATTACACATGCAACTTTTTGTCAGGTAATTTAATTGTGAGTTAAATCCCTGTCATTAATTGTCAACCCAGGTTACGTGAATTGATGAGGTGAAATTGTACTATATGTGCTAGGTGGTTATTTATCATAATAGATTAATCTAATGCAATTAAAACTAATTACAAAGAAAATTAAATCAATCCAATCCAAACCCATTCAATCCAAACATAAATAAATTGAAATCACACTTTTGTTGACAGTTCTGGACCCTCCAACATGTCAGGGGATCTCCCTGATAAGAAGTCCCAATTAGACCTCAGACTGTTTGGTTTAGGAGTCCCAACAGTGGGTCGTACGGTAATTCCTTGACCATGATTTTGCATAGAGGCAAGTAAGATAATTGTGTTGGTAGCAAGGGTGTGACAATTGTGGCAAGCCAAGTAAGGTGCATGAGAGGTTCTAACACATGGGGTTTGAGATGAGTGCAGCCCTTGGAAACCTATGATAGCATGGAATTAAGAAGGGAACACAAGAGCAAAGATGAATCACAACATGGAAGGAAAGTCATCTAGGAATCCAAAGTGATGGCTAAACCAACAACACATTTAAGAAATATTCATACATACATACACCGATAGTTATACATGCATGTGTAAGTAAATAGATACATATACCATTTAGAGTAAACCAGATAACGTAGAATACAATACGACATATGCATGAAATGTGTTGGCTCTTGTTATATTGAGAAGTGTAAGTTCTAGGCATACAATACATTCATGTCCAACCACTAGTTCTGATAGCAGATAGTTATAGCCACAACCACATGCTCCTCCAAAGGGATGTACTAGCTCTACATAGTGGAGAAGCCAATTCTTGTTACAATACTGTCCAATCTTTCTCTAAGATAGTCCTATCAGAAGCTTGGCTAACCAAAAGCCTCTACAATGATTTATGAGGGGCCATTTATAGAAAAGGGTGGGGTGACCCTTGACATTCCCCTTTGTGACAGTTTAACTACCCTCATGACTCTTCATCTACTCTATGACTGTTACATCCAACTATCGAAACTTGACTTACACTTCACATGACATTACATTACAATGCACATGTACCCATGTGAAAGAAATGGATTGAGAAAACCATGATAGATATCACTATGACTTAGGCAACCATGGAAGTACAACTCGTCAACATCCCCTCATTGATCAACATTAACATACTGATGCTAACATCGGTAGTCCTTGATGGTGTCCGTGTGCTCCAAGGTGACATCTTTCTGGAGCCTGACTCTAGCCTCCATAGCATATGGGTACACTTCTCGGGCTCCTTTGTCCAACTCGTCTGTAAGCATGCACATCATTGTTTTAAATGTGAGTGGACCAGTAACATACTTTTGCATGATGTATGCACTGATGGGCAAGTATGGGCTAGTAGAAATATGCATCAACTCATCAAAGTATAAGTCAAGTTCTAGTAGGACCTATGCCTTTTTCCTCACCTAGGTGAGAGTACCAATATATGGGATCACATGTGTGTGCACCACAACATCCATACTCTTGAAAAAACGTGCATGGGAAGCCTGTATACTAGTGATGAGCTGTGGGAGCTCTTCATAGTTCCGTATCTGACTCTGGATATGTGACTTCAGCTCGAACGTATTGGCCTTCACCATCTTAGGCAAGTGAAGTGAGGCTCCCTTGTATCTCATCATCCATGCTTGCACATAATCAACAACAGCATGCAAGTTCATCAAGATATGTGCTCTTCTAGCGCATCGTTACTGCCATCCATTGAGATGGACGATTTCCTTATGCATGATGCCAAAATTGGAGTACATCATTGGCTTAACTATGTCAAGGGACAATACTTCATCTAGTATTTCCTTCCTCAGTTCAACTCGAGTGAACCCTGTCACCAACTTTCCTCCTTGCTTGGCCGTCTGAAGTTCCTTAGCCATTCGCTCATTCTCATCTCTCAAAAAGTGAACACTTTAACTAGTGGCTTCGACATACACTCTAGTTGCATCGACAAAGGTTACTATATGTTTGCGCACATCAGACACAATCACTCATTCCTCAATTTGTGCAAGAGATGTATGATCATCCGAAGTTGACACTCTACGAGATTGCACAACACTATTTTGAGACTCGTCAAATGAGATGTTCATCTCTTCTTTCGATTGATCTTCGAGGATATCAATGCCTCCTTTGTGTTACAGATCCATTTGGGCACATCACTCCCATAATTTAGATTAGTACTATTAGGGCTCATCAAACCCTAATTCAGTTGCTACATGCCCTAGACAAGTCATCACTTTGAATGCCTCTGTCCCTGAGGGTTTCTTGGCCTGAAGCCCTCTAGAAATTCCTCCTTGAGGGACCAGTGCAGCCTTGGTTAGGGGTAAGTGCACTTAAGTGCAGATAGGCCCATGTCAGGGTGATTTCTAAAGCACTTAGGTCCACTTTAACCTGTGTTGGGCGCGATTGAGCGAAATCATCATAGGGTTCTAGGAATTTTCTTATCTTCTAGAGCCATCTAGAAGATTCACACACTTATCATCTCCTATGAGCTAAAAATTGGATAGGGAATGAGTTAAGTAACCTCATATCCTCTCATCCCTTCCTACATGGAAACTAACTCTAAGTTTGCTAGGCCATTTGATACCCTCATTTATGACCAAACCTCCTCCATTTTCCTATAAATTGAGCACTCATCTAAGTGATCAAGGGCTGGACTTTGAGAATTTGTAAGGAGATATTGTTGGTGTGAGGATTAACCCAAGCTGGAAGAGTGACAATGGATCGGACTTCATTGTTGTAATTCTTCCTTCTACTTATTAAAGTTGTTTACACCTTTTCCCATATTCTTGTCTTTATGTATGATGATTATATGTGTAAATGATTTCGATTCCATTTGCTTATAGCAGATAGATCTCTTGATATGATTGGTTTTTGCCTTTTGTCTATGATTGCAGGTACTTGTCGAGCATATTAAGTTCAAGAAGAAGTGACGAGAGCCAAACAAAGGAGACAAAGGGAAAGTGAAAGATAACATGTAGGTCCCTTGTCTTATTTATCTTCTATAGAAAAAGGTTAAGCGCTTTAAATTTGTTGTTCTAGGTGTAGCTACCCACCTAGGGAAATTGTTTTTATCTATAGATGCAAAATTCCACACAACAAATTGGCAACCATACGGGGGAACGATCATCATTCTGGGTAGTTTACCTTCATCCTAGTACACCCTAGTAGACTTGCTTCCATTGATCTTGTTTCAGCCTTTTTGAAGAGTTTTTTGGTAAACTTATGCTTGAAAGCTCCTAGGATGGCCTCTCTGGCACCATCATAGGTTTGGCCTAGAGACAAAGCACTGTAGAGCACCCTTGGCTTGAGGGCAGTGCTTTGAAGCACGCTATCTCCCATTCAAGGGTACGTTGATCCTCCTTAGGACAAAAATCCCTCCTTTTTCTTGATTTTTCACAAATTTCCTTTTGTTTCTGCTTGCTGAAAGATCATTGATGCTTGTGCCTCTAAAATCAATTTGTGTTTCCTTTTCTAGCCCTACTTTGGCCTTGATTGTTTAATGTTTCTTAAATGATTTATTTATCACTATCAATTCATTTTCAAAGTTAGTTTATAGTCGATTAATATTTGCTCAAAAGGAAGTTTCGTAAAAGTCTTCATTTCTTTCGAAAAAGAATTGTCATAAAGTCTTCGTTCTTGCAAAAAGATTGATTGATTGTATGTGCATTAGTTCCCTTTTATTCATTTCGAAATTAAGGGAATTGAAAAGAAAAACTTTCATTGTGCATTGAAAGAGTTTGTGTGTGCTCATAGGAATAGTTTAGGGAAATTGCATTAGATGTGTTCTTTTTTCTTTGATTAAAAGAATCTGATTTCTTTATCCCTACTAGCTAAGGTTTTCATTGTTAAAATTGAATCGAAAGAATGCTTATCATATTAGTTGCATTCTAGGAATTTCAAATACATCCATATGGTGAACCTTGAAAGGCAAATTCTTAATTATGATCAACTTAAAATTAACATCAATTAACCTAATGGAGCATTGTCACCTAACGAAAAACATTTAGAGGTTCTAAGCTAGAAACGTGTTCCGACGTCGTAAAACATAGCAGCTATCGCTAACTTGTATGCGATACATTCTAAGTGAGATACCTCATTCCACGTATGTGAGTATATCTTAGCTCATCCACATACCTTCGGGTATATATGGCGTTGTTACAGTACGTAAAGTATAAAGGAATGCTCTCACTATGCAGTTTCACATTAGACAACACTAATACGGATTGGGCCTCCACGTACTTTCGGGTATATATTGGAGGAAAACACTAGGTTGATATCCATCCTTAGGTAACCAAGTCGACTGCCTTATACACTGTGATACATCGAACACAACATTCAGGGAGATTTCTTGCACGTATGTTAAGTCCTTGATTTATTGAGGCAGTATATTGCAGTTCACAGTTGCTTGGTAATAATTTTACCTAAATTATCCCTCTTTTGTTTTGTTATGTTATTTTGATTGAAATAAAATTAATTGACCGCGTAAAACATCCTCCACGCTCACTCCTTATTTGATCTTAGGTTGAGACATATGGCAACAACTTTGGTGTCCACTGATCAAGGAACTCCTTTTGATGGAAATCCTAGTCCTTTTCCCCGTTTTGGAAATATTGGTGTTGCTTATATGGATACATTATCCCTTCCAGGATTTACCTTTGGCTTTCCAGTATGGTTGTTTTCTCCTTGGTTCAAAATGTCGTGATTTCTTCGCAATTGAGTATTCCTCCAACTGGAAAAAATCAACCTCCTGTTGATCCTAAAGTTGAAACTTTTCCTTCTTCCTCGGTTTTTTCTTCCTCCTCTTCTTCCTCTTCGCTTGGTGAAAGTATTGACACTAGTAACTAGGTGGCTAAGAAGAAGAAGAAAGGGAAGAAGAAGAAGGAGAATAAAATTCAACAGGGGGGCAACCAAGCAACCATTGTTTTGAATGCTATTTGTGATGAGAAACCATCTGATAAGCCTCACAAAGTTTGATATCCATGCCAACTTTGTACGGGAGACCATCTTCTTCAAAATTGTCCTGATATTCATCAGATTTTAGAAGAATGGTCTTCTCATTCACATCGTCCTATGTCCTCAACTTCTAGAGATCATGCTGGTGACACACCATCAACTAGTGGTAGTAAAGTTCATGGAAAGAAGGGTGAAGTTAAGTTTCCCTGTAGGTTTTGTGAAGGGAATCACCCCATTTCTCTTTGTCCCTATTAGATGAAGCCAAAAAGGTGTGGATAACCATCCTGCTTCTCCGCAATGATTTCCATCTGGTTACAGTAGACTCTCCCTTAATCCTTCACTAGTTGATAAAGTCCCTGACCCAAATCAACCATCAGTCAAACCCACTCTCTCTGAATGTGAATCCCATGTGTCTATACCTGACCAATCACAGGTCGAGGAAACAGTTAACCCAATTTCACCTTCAGTTAATCATACCTTTCCCATATAGAGTGAGTATGATACCACTCAAGTTCTTTTCATTTCTTCAAATTCCAATGAGCTTGGAGGCAACCCTCCTGTTCCATTAAGACAGGAAGAAAATCCTCCCATTCTCGTAACTCAAGGGGGTAAGTCTCTTGCTCTTACGATACTGCGTCCAAGTAGTCTGGTCACTTCCTTTGATTGGAATCGACTAGCAAGATGCCATCTTCCTTCTTATGTGCCCTTCCAGTTCATAGTACAAGTTTGTAATATGGTTGTATTTGGAACTATTATAGATAAAGGTGCATTAGTGAGTATCCTTTCCTCCACTGCTTGGCAAGTGCTCAGTTCGCCACCACTTGTGCCTGTAACCCAAAATCTATTGGCTTTTAACCGAGGAATCAATCAACCATTGGGGATCCTTCCTCAATTGCCTATTACTTTGGGAGGAAAAATTGTTTACCTCAATGTGATGGTAGTCCTAGGCCCTTTAGATTACAATTTACTTAGGCACGACTATATTTATGACATGGGAGCTATTGCTTCAACACTCTTTTGAGTGACGTGTTTCGCGCATGAACAGAATTGTCACTGTTGACCAGCTTTCATTTCCCGGTCCGAATATGGCTTCTAGTCAACCATCTACCCTAAATGGTCCTTTTGTCCCGATGGTATCTTCCCCACCACGGGTCAATTATGTGACAACCTCTTCCATGCCTACATCAACTGATGATCAATTATGTGATGTTGTACATTATCTATTGGGGGCGTTGGAACCAAATCTCGGAGTCCTTGTTATGGATCCCTTCCAAAGCATTGTTCTCCCATCTGATGAGAAACTATTAGAAGTCATGACCTCTTATGGGTCGTGAACAAGGAATATGAGCATTGTTTCTTGTCTGTGTCAAGCTCGTTAAACAATGAAACAAGGAATCCAAGCATAGTTCCTTGTCTTGTGTCAACCTCGTTAAAAAATGAAACAAGGAATTTGAGCAGAGTTCCTTGTCTTGTGTCAAGCTCATTAAAAAATGAAACAAGGTCTCCTAGAGCAAAGTTCCAGTTTGAGTCTTTGAGTAGATCTCGTAAAATCCCAACCGAGTCTTTCACTTGATCTCGTAAATGAACCTTCATTCCATCCACGAGTAGTCTACTTAGGTGAATGCAATGAAGCTTGGGGGGAATGCACCTAGAATCGAGTCATCATGTTGGGGGCATGTAAACTGAATCCAAGCATAGTTTTTGTTTCAAGCTTGTGTAAACATGAAATCTAATCCAAGCATAGTTTTTGTTTTAAGCTTGCGTAAACATGAAACCGAATCCAAGCATAGCTTTTCCTTTCAAGCCTGTGTAAACATGAAACTGAATCCAAGCATAGTTACCTATGGTTTAAGCTTGTGTAAAAATGAACCCATCTCCATTTTAGCCCTCGTGATTGCCATTCTATCAGCCTCTTCTATCAAATGATCCTTGGTTATTCTCCTTCCATCGTCACTATCTACTTAGCCGATCATACGCTTTCACTTGGTTGTTTTACCCTTTTTGAGGAACAATTACAATGAGTGGTCTTATTAGCCAGCCTCTTCACATAAACCAACATGTTTTGAGAAGTTACAACATCATCAGAACCAGTTGTTGTCCTAGAAACCACTCATTCGTCAAAGTGGAGTCCTCTTTAAGCTCTTTTCAGATTCTCAAAATATGAAAAAATTGTCGAGCGCTTGTCCTTTTCATCTCGTAAATGGATTGGAAATGACATCTACTTAGTACAAGTTTAACCCTTTTCTGGACTGAGATATATTATTTACGAAAAAGGAATATGTTGATCGAACATGATCAATAGGTTGTCTCTCATATTGTTTTACACTTTTTTGGACTTGAGAGACAAATCTACGAAAAAGAACTTGTGGATTTTTCTTTATGTCCCTTTTCAAACTCCCTAAACATGAAAAGGACCAAGTTATCATTCTCGTTAAACTCGTTAAAACATCAAATAGTGACAAACTTGTCCATCATGACAAGACCGAGTTTCACCTTCGCTAGACTCGTTAAAACATCACATAGTGATGGATTCACCTGAAGGGTGGAATTATACAACAAGCATATGTTATCCTCCTCAAGCTTGATAAAAATTAAATAGGTACTAGTCAGTAATGACTGGGGAAAATGGGAAAAGGGGTAAACCACTTTATGGCAATAGGTTGCTCTTGTTAGTCTCGGTATCTTCATCCCTCCATCAATGATCAAATTGCTCTTTTTGCATGCATATTAGGTGTCCCATCCAATCAGCTGCATTTCATTAGGTCATGGATCAACTGATGGTAGTGGTTTCACGTCAATTTCCCTCATGACATTCACCTTCTGACCTATTCACACATTTTTTTAGTCATTTACTGTCATCTAGTTTCATTTCATTCATAAAAACTAGTTCTAGGGTTTTAGTCTCACTAGGTCTAGGGTTTGGCATCATGGTCATCCAAAACTGAATAAAAGGTCAGTAGGCACACGAGGAGGATAAATTAACTAATAAAATCATTTTACTTCTGTTATGCTCAATAAATTTGTTTTACCTCAAAACTCTGTTTTGAGGTGAAAAAGGGTTTTTTTCCATTATTGTAAAAATTTCATTTAATTTCAATGTATCTATATGTAATATGTATTCAAAGCTGTTCTTGGTGACCTGGTGACAAGATCCACTCCTGCGATGCAAGAAATCAATGTAAAAGTCCACTTGCAAAAAGGCAAAAGTCAGGAATAAAGTGAAACAAGGCATTTGTGAAAAAGCTAGCAAAACATTAGAAAAGTGGGTTTGGTTAATGAAAAAATTAAAAGCAAGGGGATATAAAGGCCAATCCATGTGTTTGAGTCTTCATTGTTGCAAGTGAATGAGCTAAAGGAAAAAAATCGTGTTTTTGGAAGAAATAGGCAAAAACAGAGGAAAAATCCCAAAGGTTTTGCCGGCGCTGCACAACTGGGCTTTGGCGCTGTGCACCTGGTGCAAGTTTTCCATTGCAAATTGTTCAGGCGCTGTGCATACAAAGTGCATTGTGCACTTGAGAGGCAGCGCTGTGCACCTATTCATTGAGAATCAAAACGACTCCCATCACCTTATTTTGCTTCAAATTCCTCAATTGACCTCTCATCAAGTAAGTAAAGCTTCTCATCTTGTTTAGCAAGGGGGTTTTCATTAGTTGTGGTGATTTTCATGTCTCAAAATCTAAAGCCTAGCTATCCTCCAAATTGTCTCATAAGATTTGCAAAGGGTATTGTTTTCTGCTGTTTCTATTCCTTTAGGTTATTTCCCCACACCCTATTCCCTTAAACTATTTTCCGTAAATCCCTTTCCCTTTCCCAAAATCATTAACACTCACTTCCCAAACCCCACTCCCATTTACCAAACCCTAACCTTATACCCTAACTCCCACTTCCTATTCCTTCATTAAATTCATTTCATTATCAAAACCCTCATCTACATTCATAATACCAGTCATTCCCTCATTCCCCAAAAGAAACCAGCATTCACTTCCTATATACCTTATTCACCCTCATGTTTTTTTTTGAAATCTATTCATACTCATTAGCTTTCACTTCAAAATTCATAAGCATGGAGACAAATTCTGACTATGAGAGGGAAAATGAAACTTTTAGTGATTCTTCCCAAGAAGCTCATGTACCAAGAAAACCACATAAAGGAGGGAAAATCATCCGGGAGGAGCCCACCACTCTCATAGAATTACTTGCTTGTCCTCTTGTTATAACTTTCTTTAAACACCGGTCTTGTTATCAGTTTTATGAAATGGTAGAGAGGGTGAAATATCATCATGAGCTGGCTAGGTTGTTTGTTCTTCATCTTCACAATGGCCAGGTGAACCTTGTTGGTGTCTCTTTCACCTTGACACCTGAAACCATTGTAGCAACAATAGGCATCCCTAATGTAGGTGAACAGTGGAATAAGGGGCAGCATGTGGGCAGAGAGCATTATGAGCCTTACATTAAGGTTGGTTATCACAGGCAAATCAATAGGGTTTTTCCTTCCAAATACTTGCAAAATATTTATGCTCCTCTCATGAAACTCATCATCAAGTATTTTACCTATGAAGGGAGGTTTTCTCACCTATATACATATCATGTCAGATTTTTTATGCATTTCACAAGAGTGAGGATGGTGAACCTCCCATACTTTACATGTAGGAATATTGAGAAGATGGCTCTATATGTGCAAAGGAAACCTTTTCCTCAGCAGTTCAACAAAATTTACCACTTCTCACTGATTAAAATTGTTGTCTTGCATCAGCGAAGCTTGCTAAACATACCATAGGATACCTTCATTACACATGAAATTTTCAAAGGCCCTCAAGCGATTCCATCAGTGCTTCAAGAGGAAGGAGGGACTTCAAGATAGCCATATGTTCATGAGACTGAAACTACAGGTATGCCAATGTTTGTCACCTATGAGAGAGGCACCAAGAGTCTTTTTTCTACTACCAGGTGAGTATTATCTCCACCATGAAGGGGTCTCATTTTCTTCACCGGACCACAAGCAAATGCTATCTTCATTGGTGGTGAAATGGGCTTTGCCTTCTTCTCCAGCTGAACAGGTACAGGGTAGAGACAAAGGAAAGCAACAGATGCATGAGGAGGGCCCTAGTGAAGGGCAAGACAAGGATTTTGTCTTGGTTGAAGAGGATGACATTGATTTGGGTTCTCAAAGCTCAAAACTCAAAGACATGATTATCAAAGAGAAGGAGGCTGAAATACAAGCCTTATCTCTTGATCTTGAGAGGGCCAAATGGATTATTAATTTTCTTGAGCAAGAGAACAAGCAACTGGAAGACAAGAAAGCTATTATGGAGTTGAAAACAACTAGAGAAAATAGGCAAGTGACAAAGAGAAGAAAAATCAAAATGAGCACTATTGTAAATCAATTCTGCAGTTTGGCAAGGAAATGAACCAGGGTTTTGCAGTATTTTGTGGGATTCTTGTGGTAATGTGTCTTGGCATTGTTTCTCCCTTTGTTATTTAGTATTTGTCTTATGTGTATATGTGCCAACATCTATTTCTTTCTTCATAACTAAACAAATCAAGAGAATTAGGTGGAATCCATTGATGTTCAGTACTCTGCCTTGAGGATCATTTGGTTTTTAATGTTTTTTGTTGTTTGAAGAGGACTCATGAAATTTGCATGCCCTCTCCAACTCCTCACCAGTCTTTATACTTACCATCACATCAAATTCAAAGTGCTAAAACACTTGCCTACCTCGCCCCACAGAAACCTCTGCAAATCTGAGTTGATTTCCCGGACCCAAAGTTGCCTTCCTCATTTGATCCTGCAACCAACCATTAAAATCAATAAAAATCCTCTGAGAAAATATACCTAGCCTAAAATCAACATTAATTTTCAGTCATCTCAAGCCCTAGTTGCCATAATTTAATCAAGATTGACAAGGAGAGAGCCCTCTCCCGACCTGTTAGGGCTAGCTACTAGGTTAAGTGTGGTTTGATGTTACCCTAGACCTGCCTTCCTTCACCGTGAGGTAGATTTAGGCACTAACAGCTCTTAAACATGACACTTTCACTTCATCACTGTGACTACATGGGTTGGGTTATCTGCTTAATGGTCATCATACCTTGGTCTATCATATCATCCATTACTTTCGTTTTGGATCAATGCTGCCAATTCATTCAGTGTCGCCGACATGTCCATGAGAAGTCACTCAATTAATTTCATCCTTTGCAATACGCATAAACCTTCATTTTCATGATTTCCATTCCTGAACCTTGTGTTGTTAGTCAAATTCCATCTCCAAAGTCATTACACTCATTTTGTGTCGTTGATGTGGGATACATCAAGGCCCTCCTAAGACGAGTCGCTTCTTGTCGACATTAGCACATTATCCAAGAATTTGACTTAGAAACACCCTTTCAGTACCTTGAGACTTGCATACATCAATGCCAAGTTTCTCGTTTCCGGTGATAGGTTGAAATCACTGGCCTTTGACTGAAATACTTTGTATGGTGTTTGACATCAAAACATCCATTCACACCATGCATAATATACTACAGTACCTTGAGGATCATTATCATTACCGGTGATTTCTCTCGCGTCTGTTAAAAGCTTACATCATTGGCTGGTAATCAGACAGTGTCTTCCCATCTTCAACTTAAGATCACATATTCACATGGTTAGACTCGTACTTGAGTGAACGATTGAATGAGATAAAAGACCCTGGATCTAGTTTCATCCATCTAGGCTACAATTTCAAGAAAGTACCAAATCATCCGTACAATGGCTTTACATTGATGGTCATCCGATCATGGGTCTATATCTATAGAAGAATATCTATGTACTTGTAATGAAAGTTTATATGTTGAGCATGGGAATGCCTTTCCTTAGCAATTCATGAGAAAAAAATCAAAATATCATGATATTATGTATTGTAATCAATGCAGGTCACCATCCACTTCAGAACCTCCTCATCACATCGTAAATCATATCACTCGACATTATTATTTTCGCCTTCATGCTATATGGGGAAGTTGTTACAGATCCATTTAGGCACATCACTTCCATCATTCAGATTAGTACTATTAGGGCTCATCAAACCCTAATCCAGTTGCTACATGCCCTAGACAAGTCATCACTTTGAATGCCTCCTTCCATGAGAGTTTCTTGGCTTGAAGCCCTCCAAAAATACCTCCTTAAGGAACCAACGCATCCTTGGTCAGGGGTAAGTGTGCTTCAGTGCAGGTAGGGCCATGTCAAGGTGATTTCTAGAGAACTTAGGCCCACTTTGACATGCGCTGGGTGAGATTGAACGAAATCATCATAGGTTCTGGGAATATTCTTATCTTCTGGAGAAATTTGAATATTCCCACACTTATCATCTCCTATGAGCTCAAAATTGGATAGGGAATGAGTTAAGTAACCTCCTATCCTCTTATCCCTTCCTCTATGGAAATTAACTCTAAGTTTGGAAGGCCATTTAGTAGCTTGATTTATCACCAAACCTCCTCCATTTTCCTATAGATTGGGCACTCATCTAAGTGATCAAGGGCTGGACTTTGAGAATTTGTAAGGAGATACTATTGGTGTGAGGATTGAGATTGTAAGCAATTATTGTTATGCTGCCGGAGTGTTGTGCTTTTGATGTGATGTTGGTTGGAACCCAAGCTGGAAGAGTGACAATGGATCTAACTTCGTGGTTTTAATTCTTCCTTCTACGTAATAAAGTTGTTTACACCTTTTCCCATATTCTTTTATTTATGTATAATGATTATATGTGTAAATTCTTTTGATTCCATTTGCTTATAATAGATAGATCTCTTGCTTTGATTGGTTTTTGTCTTTTGTCTATGATTGTAGGTGCTTGTCAAGCAGATGAAGTTCTAGAAGGAGCGATGGGAGCCAAACAAAGGAGAGAAATGGAAAGCAAAAGATAACAAGTAGGTCCCTTGTCTTATTTATCTTCTATGGAAAAAGGTTAAGTGATTTAAATCTGTTGTTCTAGGTGTAGCTACCCACCTAGGGAAATTGTGTTTATCCATAGATGCAAAATTCCACATAACACTCGGTCACTTGAGACTTGCTCATCATCTGTATGCAGTGAAGCACGTTAGTCGACCTCTTGGTGATGAGGCATAATTTCGTTGTCTTGTTCTGGTTCCCATTGATCCATATCCATATCCAACTGTTGAATTGCTTGTTCTATCTCACGAGTGAAGTCTTTCTCCTACGATGGTTCACTCTGTTTGCCTAATGCCAACTTTTCTAATCAATCCACTACTAGTATGGGAAGTGTTTCAGCTGTTTGCACATGTTGCTTACCTTGTTGTACCTATTGTTTTTGTGTTTCCCTCTCTTGTTTGTGTAGCTCTTTTTCCTTCCAAAGTTTCTCCTTCAGCTCATGAAACTCCTTCTCTACTTCCTCCATTCTTCTCTCCTCCCTCTTCCTTTGCGTGATTCACTTGTCGCGTTGTTTCCTCTTCACCTTTATATCCATAGCTGCTTTCTCTACCAATGGATCTACTCGGAACTTGTAGCTTTTCTATTCCTCCATGCGATCAACAATCTTCCTCTTGCCCTTGTCACGCACTGGTATACTTGCCTCTACTACTACTGCTGCTGGTGCTGGTGATCTTTGGGATGCTACTTCACATACTTTGCTAACCATTCCACAAAAAAGCCAACCAATTCATTGAGTCTAGAGGAGTTGTAACTGTATGTCCATGGGTCGTCCTCTGCCCAATGACATGCCCCATGGATCCAGTTGAACTGTACACTTGTGCAGTGATCCTTCAAAATACAATGTGGATCATATGAATTGTAACTTTAGAGTTTGAATGGATACTTCTTCATAAGTTCTGCTTTGACCTCTGCTTGCTTGAAACAAAGGATTGCATATAACCCAATCTACAACAGAAGAGCGGGCCAAGGGGCCTTCTTCTTCCGGTGCAATCTAGCTGTCAATCCTGCTGAGATGTGATATGATACTTCCTGCATGATGAGTATGTCCAAGGAAAACTTTGGTAGAACATGTGGAGGCTTCTCCATGGTGAACATTCGTATGAAGGTGCCAGATGGTGAGGCATACCAATCAACAATGTTTATCAGTGCCTCCATTGCTTCCTCCGACATGTAGGCTAGATCTTGTTCAAATATCATCGTGTAAACTGGGGTAAAAAAATGATCAGAGAATCATCTGATTACTCCTCTGAAGCTACATATAGACAACAAATTACAATATGTGTTCACAGTAGTCTCTGCCAATGACCATGCCCACTCCAAGCCTGCGAACTCTTGTTGGGCACAGGTTGCATCTAATATGTAGGCGGACATGTATATATTTTCTTGCATACCTTTGGTTGACTGTCGATCCTTCATTACATGTTCCTTCGGCCAATGTCGAACATGTCAGACTAGTTGCATGGTTTACCTTCTCTGGCCAGTTGATCCAACATGATCACCCAACTCTATTGGAAGGTTTTCATGCTTTCTTGGTGACATAGTTGACACGAAAATATGACCAAGTATTGATATGCCTTCCGCGGTATCTTCATCTTATAGATCTAGTTGGGTGTCATCTTGAATCTAACCAGCCCCTTTACTTAGTTCCTCATAATGTCTCTAGAGTTGGCATTGCTGTTGGGTAAGCTGAAAGGAGTCTCCATGATTGTCACGGGCTTTGAAATCTGATACATCTCATCATAATCCACTAACACTTCTTAGAGTCATCGTCTTGGGATCAGTGTACAAGACGATCTAGTGTATCATGTCCGTGCATGGGAATGCAGGGTATCTACATGCAATCTAGTACAAACTAGACTTGTGAATGTTCACATACACCTAACGGTCTTCGAGGTGTTCCCCAAAAGTGCATGTAAATGCTTCATTGACCTCTTGCCATTTCATCTTGATGCCCTTGTCTAGAAACAACTTGGTATTTTCATAGATCGGTAGACATGCAGGAACCTGCTCAACTGTTGCTCCAGTTGCACTTCCATTAGTGTCCTTTGATTCTACTCTCTTGGAGGCCATTGATCATGTACTAATAAGAGGTGGATGAACACCTAAAATATTTGGAGACAAAGAAACATGCATGGCAAGAAATATGTTAGTGAAAACCAAAGCAAATTTTGGGAATGACTTAACACATACCTGGGGAATGATACGAAAAGATTGCACAATTTCTCCTAGGAGGCTGGGTGACTAGCTACCAGAACTATGCAAAAGGCAGTATTGGCTATTTGGGAGGAAAGACTGGCTGCTGGATTTGTGCAATGCGCAATCCAGGCTAACTGCTGACTGTTGGGATTGCGCAATGCGTAATTCCAGATGGCAATGACTGCAAGCTCAAGAATTGCATTGCACAATTTTCTGGGCCAACAATCATTGTCCCTAATAAATGCGCAAAATAGTCCTGGAGGACGGTGTCTAGGTAGAAATGCACATTTCTGGAGAGGAAGGCAGAGCCTTCCTTCTCCATATTGTGCAATGTTGTCTGGGTGAGTTAGAGTCTGGGCCAAGGCTGCCTGGACCCACCAACGGGCAACTGAAAGCAAATATGAAAGTGAATGCATGGCAACACTAAGTGAAAACAGAAGTGATTGATCATGCTTGCAAACATTGAATGAAAGATTCAATAAAAAGATCAACATGCATGTGGGTGAAGCAAGTCGTCAAATCGGCGATCGTTTGCACAAAACAGTTTCATGCATGCGATAGTAGTGAGATAGCAACGAAAACTAAAATAGTGCTAGTACAAGCTAGTATGCATGTAAATGAAAACAAGTGTTCAAATAAATCAAGCAAACAAAACTCACATAAGCAAAAACACAAAAAGCGACAAAAATGCTGAAAAGGACAAGTTGAGACCACTTAATCGTGAATAGTTGAGCCGGATGTGTCGAAGAGTCTTGGATGTGTTGTGGGATGTTAGAGCTCGAAGATCAATGTGAAAGAATGGGCTTTGATGTGTCGAATAAATAAGTTTGAGCTCATGACATGCATGCCACAAATCTAGGAAAAAGAGACACTTGGAGGAAAGTTTCTAAAACAAACTTTGCATGCAACCTCTGGCTGCTAAAAATAGCTCCCTAAATCATGGGATGCTTTTTGCATGTGACCTTTTGCTATTCTAGGAAAAATCAAGTCATGCATGTAAGTCAAGTTTCCTTGCTCCCAGGTGGAATTGTTCAACCCAACTTCTCACGCATGAGGCTACTCAAATGCTAGGAGAAAATGTGCATTTCCGGATGGAGCTGGGTTGGATGCCCAGGATATTTGTGAAATTTATGGGCAGAGTAGCTGACTGTTGCCCGTGATTTCACAATTCCTAGGCTGAGCAGGCCTGCTAGGAAGGATTGTGCAGTTTTCTGGGTGAAGCCTGACTAGAAGGATTGCGCAATTCTGGAGCCGAGCAGGCTGCTAGACAGAATTGCACAATTCTGGAGGGAAGGCTAGTTGCCCTCTAGAATTGTGCAATTTCTTGGGGAAGCTTCTCAACGTGTAGCTAGACTGAGTCCAGGTAAATAACTTGTGAGGGGAATGCATCAAGTTTTGTTTGACATGTTGTCTTTGTGTAAGAAAAACACTCAATATTGTGTACTTGATGAAGCAAGACAAGGTGTTGTGAAAGGTTGGCAGGGAGGCTCCAAAACGAAGCTAAGGCAAAATTTTGGAGGGTGGTTGTAGCCACTACAACAATTGGCAACACACTGGTAGAACTCCATCTCTCTGAATGGACCTTGCTTGTGAAAAGCAAGTCTAACACCTCCAAAAGTATTGTTCAATTCTCAATTTGTCTTGGTTTCACACTAGCTTGATTGTAAGATGTAGCATTTTCCAAGCACTTGGTTGATTGACACACATTCCAAGCCAAGGAAACACAGTTGTTTTGATTGGGGTTGAGGGTTATATTGGTGCACAAGCAATATAGTCATCAGATTCTTAGTTTCATCTCTGGTGTTGCTCCGCTGCCAATAGGCCTAGACAGTACCCTAGTGGAGTCACATAGGAACACAAGCATGGCTCTGCTGCTAGCACCTGGTCAGTAACCTAGCGGAGTTACTTGCATCACCTCTTTGCGCAGGAAGCCTTTCTCTTCTTTCACCTTATTCATTTTTTTCATTTTGAATTTTTCACTTTTCATTTTTTCATATTCATGTTTTCAACTGTGCATAGCACTTATTCATTTAAGAGGCAGAAGAGGGATCCCGACTTATTGAGAGCATAAGAGGTTGTTCCAGTAGAGAAGTAGTTTATTATACCTCTAATGTGCCTGTTAAGGTTTTACCCCTCACCTGATTCTATTTGACTGAGCTGACAAGGGTTAACCCAAAAACAATTGACTAAGGTAGGTGACACTAGTTATCATGCAAGGGTTGTGTTTTCACCAAGGTTCATTTCGAACAATACGTATTTTCCTTTGACGTATCATGGACTAAAAGTAACAAGTTCTTCATACAGAGGTAAGATGACAAATAACCTAGTAGTGATAGTTGCACAAGGTCTCTTGTACTTTACCTAGCTTGTTTCAAGAGTCATACATGGTTTCATGTGAAACTAACCTACGAACAAAAGAAGTAGACAAAAAACAAAGAAAATCAGAAGCAGAAGAAAAATCAAAAGCAAAGTAAGCAAATAAGCAAGGATACAAGCAAACAAACAAAGCAAGTAAGTAGACCAACATGCAAGCAAACTGACTGAAAGCAAATACTTCTCCTACTCCTAAACTAATAGTGTATGGGCCTGATCATGTGAAGTGATATTTCCAATGCATCCACTAGCTCATTGGCTGACCCATGTTGGTGAAGGCTTGGTCTGTGAGCAACCTGGTTGTGTGTACCAACAAGCAAGAAAGATATAGCAATGAAGACAAACACACTTCGTGTTTAAAAGTGCCCATAGGAAATAAGTGAGTGCAAGTACTTGACAAGCAGTCCATGGACTTATCATGGTGTTGTGCGACATTGCGTGCAACTGTGAATCATATGCACATTCTTGACTGTGACATGCAAGAAAACGAAAGAGACTAAGACAACTTGCATCGTGCACGCGTGCTTGCAATGTAAGATTCCTCCAATGCATGAGTGATAGGGTCATGCAATTCGAGTGGACGAAGCATGATTTGTGTGTGAGCATGATCTTCAATGCATAAAGATGAGTGATGAGGAGTCTTGGGTGATTGAACAATTTCCTGACCAAGAGTGAGACTAACCCCAAGAGAGCGAGGGCTTGGAATAACCATCAGCTCAGGCTAAAGTTCCTTGACAGTCTTGGGTGTTTCTACTTCATCGTCAAATAGATCATCATAAAACAGTGGCTTCGAAAAATCAATTTGCGATAGAAACGTGATCATGATTGAATATGGGAGTAAATGGATCACGATAGCCACGATCAGAAAAATCAATGATTTCGTCGGCATCCTCATGATCCGATGAATCAAATCGATGGGTAGACAAGAAGTACACAAAATCATCCTCTATGTTTCCAGAAAAGGTAGATGAAAGAACAAGTGGATTTTCAATGAATAACTTATCCTCTCCATTGTCGAATGATGGACTAACATCTGGTGTATCCTGCGGGTGATCAACAATGGGTGCATCCATGGATCAAGATACACATGCGAAATCTTGGATGGGAGGTTCACCAAAGATGTCAGGAAGGAATGGTGGGGCCTCGGACAAAAGGCGGTCATCCTTCGCTGAGTGTTGATGCTCAAACTCCCACTCATACTCTTCATGAATGACACCACATGTTGGTTGTGCAACACCAACTCCGTTAGTGGCTTGTTCCTCATTCACAACAATTGTAGAGTCTGGAATGAAAGAACACAAGACAGTATCATCAGGAGGAACAACCGATTGCGAAGACAGAGGTTGTGGAACGAAAGGCATATGACAACTCGATGGATTCACAACCAAATCTGCATGAAAATTGAGTGAAGTGGTGTTGGGAGGACGTGACAGCTGAACCAGTGTGTGAGCATGATCCTCAACATCACTCTACAATGGTGGAGCTGTTTGATGAGGGGATGGAGGACAATCACTTATGATAGTGAACGCATATATCTAGGATTACGTAGCTCCATCACTAAAGAATGTTAAGTCAGGCTTGATTTCAAACTTCTTCTTGGGATGAGCAGATTTCTCAACACAATACTTGAACCGATCCCAAAGATAGAAAAATTTTGTCTGGCTCTTCGGAGCTTGAAATTGAAAATCATGGAAGCATTGCCAAAAATCCATAGTCAATTCATGCGGAGCTTTCTGTTGTTGTAACAACTTTTGGTCAAGATGGTCTAGATAAAAATGATGGAAAGTGTCTTCAATGAGATCAAGAAAGTGCTCAAGTGAGTACATGTTGTTAGCCAGTTGGTTGCACAGCCTTCGAAGTGGAGATTCATGAAGTGTGTATGTAAGCAACAAGCTAGCATGTTCATCAAAACATGCATCTTCCTCATGAAGCATGGAAAGAAAGTCATTTAAGAACTTAGGCTAGGCCACTTCACCTTCACCATCATACGTGTAAGTGGACAAGTGATCGAAAAACTCTGTCATGATGGTGACATCTTCATTATTTGAAAAGCAACATGGAGGGAGAAGAGTGCAAGAATCCATGATAGATATGCAAAGGTTCAAAACAAGATGAGAGGACATAGCTTGTCCCCTGGCCCTCCTTCTAGCACCAAAAATGTTGACGGTGCTAGACCCGCTAATATGTTAGGGGATCTCCATGGTAAGAAGTCCCAATTAGACCTCCGACTATTTGGTGTAGGAGTCCCAGCAGTGGGTTGTATGGTAATGCATTGACCACAATTTCGCATAAAGGCAAGTAAGATAACTCTATTGATAGCAAGGGTGTGATAGTTGCAGTGAGCCAATGTAGGTGCATGAGAGGTTCTAACACACGGGGTTTGAGATGAGTGCGCCCCTTGGAAACCTGTGATAGCACGCACTTAAGAAGGGAACACACGAGTGAAGATGCATCACAACATAGAAGGAAAGTTAGCTAGCAATCCGAAGTGATGGCTAAACCAACAACACATTTTAGAAAGATTCATACATACATACACAGATAGCTATACATGCATGCATAAGTAAACAAATACATATATCGTTTAGAGTAAACTAGATATCATAGAATATAATACAACATATGCATGAAAAGTGCTAGCTCTTGTTATATTAAGAAGTATAAGTTCCAGTCATACAATACATTCATGTCTAACCACTAGTTTCAATAGTGGAATGTTATAGCCACAATCGCCTTCTCCTCCAAAGAGATGTACTAGCTCTGTGCAGTGGAGAAGCCAAGGCTCATTACAATACCATCCAATATTTCTCTAAGATAGTCCTATCAGAAGCTTGGTTGACCAAAAGCCTCTACAATGAGTTATGAGGGGCTATTTATAGCAAAGGGTGGGTGACCCTTGACATTCCCCTTTGTGACAGTTCAACTACCCTCATGACTCTTCATCTACTCTATGACTATTACATCCAACTATTGACACTTGAATTACACTTGACAAGGCATTACATTACAATGTACATGTACCCATGTGAGAGAAATGGCTTTAGCAAGACATGCTAGACATCACTATGACGTAGACAACCATGGAAGTCCAACTCCTCAACATCCTCGTGCTCATCAACAGTAACATACTGATGCCAAGATCAGTAGTCCTTGATGGTGTCTGTGTGCTCCAAGGTGACATCTTTCTAGAACATGACTCTTGCCTCCATAACATCAGGGTACACTACATGAGCTCCTCTGTCCAACTCTTCTGTAAGCATGTGCATCATTGTCTTCAATGTGGCTGGACCAACAACATACTTGTGCATGATGTCTGCACTAATGGGCAATTCTAGGCTGGTAGCAATGTGCATCAACTCATCGAAGTATGGGCCAAGCTCTAGTCGGACCTGTGCCTTTGTCTTTACCTGGGTGAGAGTCCCAATAGATGGCATCGCATGTGTGCGCACCACAACATCCATACACTTGAACACACGTGTATGGGAAGCCAGTATACTAGTGATGAGCTACGAGAGCTCTTCATAGTTCCAGATCTGACTCTAGATACATGCCTTTAGCTCGACTGCACAGGGCTTCATCATCCTAGGCAAGTGAAGCAAGGCTCCCTTGTATCTCATCATCCATGCTTGCATGTAATCAAAAGTAGCATGCAAGTTCGTCAAGATATGTGATCTTCTACCGCATTGTTGTTCCCATCCATTGAGATGGACAACTGCCTTATGCACGGTGCCAAAATTGGAGTACAACTCCCGCATAACTGCGTCAAGGGACAATAATTCATCTAGTAGTGTCTTCTTTAGTTCATCTCGGTCAGATGCTGTCACCAACTCTCCTCCTTGCTTGGTCGTCTGAAGTTCCTTAGCCATTTGCTCATTCTCAGTTATTAGAAATGGAACACTTGAACTAGTGGCTTCGGCATACATTCTAATTACATCGGCCAAGGCTGCTAGATGTTTGTGCACGTTAGACACAATCACTCATTCCTCAACTTGTGCAAGAGATGTATGATCATCTGGAGTTGACACTCTACGAGACTGCACAACTCTATGTTGAGACTCATCGAATGAGATGTTGTGCATCTCATCTTCCAGCTGATCTTCGAGGATCTCAGTGCCTCCTTAGTCACTTGAGACTTGCTCATCATCTGGATGCGGTGAAGCAGATAAGTCAACCTCTTGGTGATGAGGTATAAGTTCGATTTCCTGTTCCGATTACCATTGCTCCATATCTGTATCCAACTGTTGAAGTGCTTTCGCTATCTCACGAGTGAAGTCCTGCTCCTGTGATGGTTCACCCTTTCTTCCTGATGCCAACTATTCTGATGAATCCACTACTAGTACAGGTGCTATTTCATCTTTTTACACATGTTGCACCCCCTATTGTACCTGTTGCTGCTACGCTTCCCTCTCCTATTTATGTAGATCGTGTTCCTTCCAAAGTTTCTCCATCATCTCATGCAACTCCTTCTCTGCTTCCTTTATTTTTCTATTCTCCCTCTGCCTTTGCATGATCTGCTTGTCTCATTGTTTCATCTTCACCTCTATAGCCATAGCTTCTTTCTCTACCAATGGATCCGCTCGAAACTTGCAACTTTTCTCTTCCTCCATGCAATTGAAAATCTTCCTCTTGTTGAATTTAGACTTCTGTGATCCATATCAAGTTTTTTGAGAAGATTTTCAACGTAAATCACATTAGAATACATTTTTCGACGCGTTTCGAACCAACGAGTGTGCTTTATCATCAGAACAATTTGAAGAATCAAATCTTGGTTGCATGTTAAATAGATAGAGCAAATCATCCAACGACTATATTTGACTAGGAAAAGACTAACTAAACTAGACCAAAGGAAAAGGGCAGGAAAAATATAATTAGTTAATTAGTTAGTAAGTTTGTTTTATATCCATTATCATATTTAAAAACGGTAATGTATATATTTAAATATATGAATCAATTAGTTATTGAAAGGCTTATATTAAAGATATATAATTAAATATTTAGTTAATTAATTGTAAGTTAGTTTTATATCTATTATCATATTTAAATAAGGTAATGTAAGTATTTAATTAATATGAATCAAATAGCTATCGTGGGGCTTATATTAAAGTTATATAATTAAATACTTAGTTAATTAATTGTAAGTTAGTTTTGTTATCGTTTATACCTTAACAAGTAATTGTTTGTATAACTTATTAATAGATAAAATGATTTAATTAAATATAAACTTAAATCATTAAGCTATCTAATTAAATATAAACTTAAAACTATCTAATTAAATATAAAATTTTAAATCATTAATAATATATAATAATTTTTTTATTAAAAGGATAACTTATTAAGTTAGTTAAATAATGGCCACTGGTCCTTATCCTTGTCACACACTAGTATGCTTGCCTCTGCTGCTACTGTTGCTGGTGCTCTCTGAGATTCTGCTTCACATTTCTTCGCTAACCATTCCAGAGTGAAGCCGAACAGTTCATTGAGTCTGGAGGAGTTGTAACAGTATGTCCATGGGTCCTCCTCCGCCCAGTGACATGCCCCGTGGATCTAGTTGAATTGTACTCTCGTGCTGTGATCCTTCATAATACAATGTGGGTCATAAGGATTGTAGCTTCGGAGGTCAAATGCATACTTCTTCATAAGTTTTGCTTTGACATCCACTTGCTTGAAACTCTGGATCTCATATAAACCAATCCGCAACGAAAGAGAGGGCCGAGGGGCCTTCTTCTTCTGGTGCAGTCTATCTGTCAATCCTGCCAAGATGTGATATGCTACTTCCTGCATGACGAGTATGTCCAAGGAAAACTTCGGTAGAACACACAGAGGCTTCTCCGCATTGAAAATTCATATGAAGTTGTTGGATGGTGAGGCATACCAATCATTAATATCTATCAGTTCCTCCATTACTTCCTTCGAAATGTAGGGTGGATCTTGTTCGAATATCATCTTGTAAACTGAGGTGACAAAATGACCGAACAAGTGTGTGATTACTCCTCTAAAGCTACATTCAGAAAACAACTAATATGTGTTCACAGTAGTCTCCGTCGGTGACCATTCCCACTCCAAGCCCGGGAACTCCTGTCTGGCACAGATTGCATCTAAGATGTAGGTGGAAATGTAGATCTCTTCTTGCATACCTTTAGGTGACTGTTGAGCCTTCGTTACTTATTCCTTCAGCTGATGAGCCAACATGCTGGACCAGTTGCATGGTTTACCCTCTCTGGCAAGTTGGTCGAGCGCGATCACCCAACTCTATGGGAAGGTTTCCGTGCTTTCTTCACCACATAGTTGAAATGAAAATATGACCAGGTATTGATAAGCCTTCCATAGTATCTTCATCTTATAGATCTAGTTGGGTGTCATCCTGAATCTAGCCAGCTCCTTTACCCAGTTCTTCATAATGCCTCTGGAATTGGCACTGCTATTGGGTAAGCTGAAAGGAGTCTCCATGATAGTCATGGGCTTCGACATCTAATACATGTCATCATAATCATGTGCCCAGAAGGTGGCAAGCTTTGTCTCACTGACACTGCTCAGAGTCATCGTCTTGCGATCAGTGTGCGAGACGATCCAGTGTATCATGTCCATGCATGGGAATGCGGGGTATCTGCATGCAATTCGTACAAGCCAGACTTATGAATGGTCACATACACATGAAAGTATTCAAGGTGTTCCCAAAAGTGCCTACAAATTCTTCATTGACCTCTTTCCATTTCTGCTTGATGTCCTTGTCTAGAAACAACTTGGTATCTTCATAGGTCAGTAGACATGCAGACACCTACTCAACTGCTGCTCCAGTTGCACCTCCATCAGTGTCCTTTGATCCTGCTCTCTTGGAGGCCATTGATCCTATATTTCTAAGAGGCGGATGAACACCTGAAAGATCTGGAGAAAAAGAAACATGTATGGCAAGAAATCTGTCAGGGAAAACCAAAGAAAATTTGGCATATGACTTAACACATACCTGGGGAATGATAGGCAAAGATTGCACAATTTCTCCTGGGAAGCTAGGTGATTGGCTGCCAGAACTGTGCAAAAGGTAGTCTGGGCTACCAGGGTGGCAAGATTGGCTGTTGGATTTGCGCAGTCCAAGCTAACTGCTGGGATTTCACAATGCGTAATTCCAGCTGGAAATGACTGTAGGCTCAGGGACTACATTGCGCAATTTTCTAGGCCAGTAGTCACTGTCCCTAAAAAAAGCACAAAACAGTCCTGGAGGATAGTATATCGAAAGAAATGTGCATTTATGGAGAGGAAGACAGAGCCTTCCTTCTCCAGATTGCACAATGATGTCTGGGTGAGGCAAAGTCCGGGCCAAAGCTACCCAGACCCGCTGATGGGCAACTGAAAGAAAATCTAAAATTGAATGCATGGTGACATTAAATGAAAGCAAAAGTGATTGATCATGCATGCAAACATTGAATGAAATATTCAGTACAAAGGTCAACATGCATGTGGGTGAAGGAAGTCGTTGAATCGGCGACTGTTCATGAAAAATAGTTTCATGCATGCGATAACAATGAGATAGCAACGAAAACTGAAATGGTGCTAGTACAAGCTAGTATGCATGTAAACGATAGAAAGCATTCAAATAAATCAAGGAAACAACACTCACAGAAGTGAAAACACAAAAAGTGAAAGAAATGCTGAAAAAGACAAGTTGAGACTGCTTACCCGTGAATAACTGAGCTGGATGTGTCGAAGAGTCCTGGATGTGTTGTGGGATGTCAGAGCTCCAAGATCAATGTGACACCCTGATGTGTCAAATAAATAAGTTTGAGCTCATGACGTGCATGCCACAAATCTAGGAAAAAGTGACACTTGGAGGAAAGTTTCTAAAATGAACTTTGCATGTAACCTCTAACTGCTAAAAATAGGTCCCTGAATCATGAGATGCTTTTTTCATGTCACCTTTTGCTATTCTGGGTAAAATCAAGTCATGCAGGCAAGTCAAGTTTCCTTGGTCCCGAGTGGAACTGGTCAAGCTAACTGCTCATGCATGAGGCTACTCAATTGCTAGGAGAAAATGCGCATTTTTGGATGGGAGATGGGCTGGTTGACTAGGAGATTTGTGTGATTTCTAGGCAGAGCAGCTGATTGCTACCTAGGATTGCACAATTCTTGGGCTGAGCAGGCCTACTGGGAAGGATTGCACAGTCTTTTGTGTGAATCATGACTGGCAGGAGTGCGCAATTCTGGAGACCAACAGGCTTCCAGATAGAATTGTGCAATTTCTAGAGGGAAGGCTAGTTTCCCTCCAGAATTGCGCAATTTCTTGGGGGAGTTTCTCAGCCTGTAGCTGGACCGAGTCCGGATGAACAACTTGTGAGAGGAATGCATCAAGATTTGATCGGCAGTCTGTCTTTATGTAAGAAAAACACTGAATCTTGTGTACTTGATGAAGCAAGACAAGGTGTTGTGAAAGGTTTGTAGGGAGGCTCCAAAATGAAGCTAAGGAAAAATTTTGGAGGGTGGTTGTAGCCGCTACAACAACTTCTATAAAGGAAATCACACTTGATTGAAATTGAAATCACACTTAATGAAAGGAAAATCTCACTTGCATAAAATGAAAGCACACTTGCTAAAAATAAATGAAATAACATAACTACACTATGTTACCAATATGTACAAAGGTGTGAAAACTATGGTTGATGGAGGGTCTCCATTCCTCAGCAAGAACACCGAACAACTATCACATCTTGGAGATCAAATGAGTAATATGTATTTCATAAATGAAGTTACAAGATATTACAAGAATTTTCTATCCTCACTTTACAAATTATATCTTGGATGGAACTTGGAACTTGGAACCCCTAATCTCTAAATTGGGATCTCCAACTTTGCAACTTCCTAACTAGTAGCGAGCAACCCTTTGTATGAAGGATGCACTCCTATTTATACAAAAAATGAAGATAACTATTCAATAAATATAGATCCTTAAATATCTCCTAAATCCACATTTATCTCTTGTGGTTACAACCAATCACCTAAAAATATAAGATACAAATCCTCTTGCAATTATCACTTAGTTTTGATAAGAGACATATCAAAACATCCATGATTCTTCTCCTTTGAATGTGCTTAGTTAATGATATAGATATTCTACAAATATTCCACAAATATTCATGAGTTGGAATTTGAAATTCGAATTTGTGGTTGGGTGGCCAAGTAAGACCCTTCTAGAATCTCCAAGTAGGCCTACAATATCACAAAACTCATACCACTTTTAGATATATATGAAAACATGTTAATTTCCTAATATTTAATCCTAAATTCTCTTAAAATACTTAAAATAAATGACTTAGAAAATAATAATGATAAACCCATATAATCATGAAAATGGTTACTTAATATAAGGTTATGGGGTTATAGAGTTATAGAATGAGGGTAAAATGATGGAAATGTGGGTAAAAGTGAATGAAATTTTGGAGACCCAACACCTGTTATCTGCAAAGCAATCTAGGTCAAGTTGTTGATCCAGCTGTTTCCTTATGTTCCCTGCTTTCCTTTGCCTTCTTTCTCCAAATCTAATTGAATGTCAAAGTGCTCCAAGAATTCTCCAAGATTTCTTTAAGTGTGCAAAAGTATGAGAGAACAAAGCTAAACTAATAAAAATATCCACTAACCAAAAATTGTAATGACCAAATGTTGTGAACTTATCCTCATAAGCCTTTTTATCATTGAAACCTCTATTTTCTTCATTTTCCTTCATTTTTCCTCTAATTTCCTTAGCATGCAAATATATGTCTCTTCACCTTCCTTTTTTCCTATTTTCTTTTATTTTCCTAATTAAATGCCCATTATTGCATCTTTACCTTTGCCAATTTCCATAGCCATAAATTTATCACAAGTGATGCCCACTAAAGTGTTTTGCCCAACATTCAACTTGGAATACATGTCCCATGACCTTGGTCTTATTTTGAAATACATTGAAAATCAACTCGTGATTGTTACCATAAAGATTCCTTGTTAATAATTAACTAGTTGAAACTTTGAATTTTGAATTTTGAAAACTATTACCTATGAAACAATTTTAACCTAAAAATTGATTTCAAATATAACTAAACAGTATATATATCTATATCTATATATATAGATATTTTATTAAGATTACAATTTTTTTATTTTAATGAACAAAAATATAATATATTATTTATTTAAAATTGATTTTAATAAAAAAAAATTGAAATGATATTTATATTATTATTATATATTTGCTTTCAAACACTAAGTTATATTTTCCAATTTGCCCACAAGCAATTTGACACATATTTTACTCACTTGCATTAATATATTAATGGAAGGATATAGGTGGATGAATTGAAGAGACACATCAACCTTTGTATAAAGGTAAAAGAAATGGATTTTTATTATTAAATTTTTTAAAGTAAGATTTCATTTCTCTTTTCTCCGTTAATGTGTATTATGACATTGTGTTATTCCATGGATTTTTAATGGTTCACTATCCATTATGATATGCCATGGTTTTTTTTAATGATTCACTATCCATCATGTTATTCCATAGTTTTTTTTAATGATTCATTATCCATCAATGTCGGGAAGATGAATGTTTTAGGCTCTTTGCTAAGATCCACTTTATAATTCCCAAATCAATATAACTTTAGTTGTTACCAGATAGGAGGAGGCCTTCTTGTTGTTGTCACTCCAAAGTCATATTTAAGATAGGCATACTTGTTATCTCTAGGGCAAGCATGGTAGCTTGAAGTGACATCTAAGATAGATCCTACATGGTAGCCCATAGTCATATCTAGAATAAGCATGGCACCCAAAGTCATATGGCAGCACTGAAATCATATTGTGTTAAACAATAATTCCTATGTATGCATAATAAGTGACCTAACTTATGGAATGTTACGTGAGGAACACTAGATAGATCACACATTATATGGGGAGTAGATTTTTAAATCTTATTTAAAAATTTTCTAATTCCGCTTCCTTTACATTTAATTTTATGTCGTTATATAAATTTGTAACAATATTTTTTATACTAATATATTTTTTAAATTATTTATCTATATATTTTTATTATTATTATTTTGAAATCAGATGAATCTTGTATTTGTTGTGACAAAGGATCAATTTTAATTTTTATGACTATAAATTTTCGGCGCGGACATATGTCCTTTTTACACATAGAAATGGAATAAGGGAACTTATATTTATTATTCTTATTATTATTATTATTTTAAAAATATAAATTTAATTTAAATTGTAGGTATTCTGATCATAGATATAAAATCAATTCATTCAATTGCTAAATATTGTCACCAAAATTGTATAACTAAACATGTTTTTGAGATAGTATTTTTTTTTCAACTCTTAAGCTCAATCCTTTTTCTTTAAATTTGAACTTGAAATTTAATAAGGAATATGTCTTACACATTAACTAATTTGCACCTTATAATTTTTTATTAAAGACATCTATTTCTAAGATTTTGAATAAATAATGATTAGAAGTATTATTAAAATACTCCTTAATATTAAGATCATTAATTCAAAATCTATGAATAATCTTACTTATTTAACCAACCAAAAACAATAAAATGTCATCTAAACATGCTAAAATTTTAATCAGAAATTAGTGAATTTTTTTGACCCAAATCTTAATTTTTGTTATTTAAAATAAAAAATTTACTCTATATAAATTTACCAATGTGAACAACATTTAAGGTAAATTAAACATAGATCCACATTAAAACAACATTTAAGGTAAATTAAACATAGTCCACATTAAAAAAAACTGTAAATTTTAAAATCTAGATAATTGCGACTAGTAAGTGGTAAAACTATGGGATGTACACATAAATATTATGCCTTCTTTCACTAGACCTAAACCATACGTGTGTTCTATGCACATCATTCAAGAGCACCATTATTGCCTTTTGAGGTGACGTTAGCGCACTTATAATTTAAAATAATACTTTTATACGAGTTTATGAACTAATGCAATAGAGGTTTAACAAAGCATCATGATGCTTTAAAGTAGCAAATGACCTTAATGTTTTTAAATAAAATAATTACTTATATAGTAATGACCTTAATTTAATAATGGCGGTTGTTTTGTTATTCATAGTGCACACTCATGTTACTATGCGGAGAGGATATGGAATCATACAATATTTCTTTGATCGAAGTGTGTAGGTGTTATTTATTTATTTATTTATTTATGAAGTTATTGCTATTAATATAGTCTATAATTATACTCAATTAAGAAGTTATAAGGTTTGAAGTTAATATAAGAATATTCATAGGCATGAATTATTACAATAATAATTATCAAGACATTATAGCTCATCATGTCATTAGTGAGGATTTGAACATAGGTTAAGAAGATAACATCCATTCCATTAACCACTCCAGATAACCCCAATTGATGTCATATCATTGAAGATATATTAAAAAATAGATTTATCAATGAATTAACTATGAATTCTTAGTTGGGGTTATTTATGAGTTTAATTTATCAGTGGATGGGATTTATTTCATTATAACATTGTAAAGGAGGGGTAGAACATTCTAAATTTTTCTTATCTTTGTGATGCAATATACAATTTTTCCAAATGTATTTTGTAATAGGGAGGTAGTTAAATAAGGTACACATAGGTTGTTAGGGGATTAATTTATAAATGATGGGCCTATGTTCTATTTATCTCATTAACATGGATTTTATTTGTGCAAATCAAATGAAGAACCTATGAAATTATCTATTAAGTTGAATTAAAAGCTTCTTAATCTCTATTTATATTGGTCTCAAGACTTGGTCACTATTCATTAATCAACATGAATACTCTATTTTGATTTGGGTTAAAAGGTTTCGTTTTATTCCTTGAGGTTCCCATTGGGTTTATGGAAGATGCATGGTCCACAAAAGGTTTGTGAAATATGCTCGATGTAGTCCAACACACTGACATATTCAACCTTCTAGAGGGAAGGAGGTCTCACTCAAGGCACATCTGATAGTTCCATATTATTAGGGTGCATAATACTAAAGATTTAGTGGGGTTGTACATTCCATCATTTACCTTTAATGAATCTCACATAGGATAATGTGGCTAACAATAGACATATAAATCAAAATCATAAACATACCAATATGACATGGCATAAACACAAACACATAAATAGAATAAGTCTTCATCAAGTTAGTATAATGATCAATTGTACATAGGTCATCTGCATTGCTCATGAAAAAGAACCTACCTAAGCATTCTCCTCATTATGTCAACTAGAACCAACTAACTTCTTTCAACACATACACACACACACACACACATGCACACACACACATATATATATATATATAAGTGGTTATAGCAAGTTCCAAAATATACTAGGGGCCACAATCTCCTAATTGTAACTCAATCGTATAATATATTCTAAGCCTTTAGATACATGAGCATAGGATTGGGGAAATTAGTCTAGAGGATATATATGATGACTCGTTAGCCTTTAAGTTCTTAGTCTTCTGCTTTCTAATAGCTATTGTAGATCATATTCTACTAAACTATGATTTGTAGCAATACTCAATCAAAATTGGTCCATAGAAATTGCCTAACCACATATTCAAAACTGTCTTTAAGTTGAGATATTCCTCTTGTTCCTACAAAATGGGCTCCGAGTGTAGAATCTCTCTTATAGTAGAATGTATAAACTTAATTAATTAAAAATATTTGCCCAAATCCCCTAGGTTTTTTTGTGCATACCCTACTACTAATAACTTTTTCAATACTTTGGTACTGAGTGTTACCCTCATTAATGTCTCGTGCTTGGTGCTTTCTTTTTACGTAATCTTTTAGGCCATTGTGAACTAGGATTGCACTTTCCTCATGAGTTCTCTTACCAAATTTCTTAATTTCTTCTCATCTTCTATAACACTTTCTCTAATTGATATGTGATGAGACTTTTCTATGTTGATATTTGTTGATCTAGATCTTGGGGGGAGGTCCCCAAGATCTAAAAATTGAAATGCATCTTGGGAGAGGAGGCCCCCAAGATCTAACAAATTGAAATTCCAGAAGAAAAGAGGAGAACACACAATAACAAAACCACAAAGAAACTTTTTTATTAAAACATATAATAATTGTAAAGGCTACATTGTGGTGGGCAATCTATCCTTTTACAAAATGCGACTTGTTACTTATAGCCTTTTTTGGTTACAATACCATAGGTAAATTCCATGGGTGGGTAAATGCCATGTGTGAATGAATGCCATGGGTTGATGTCACTTACAATACCATGGGTGGATGCCATTTTCCATTCAAATCATTTACATCATATGGTATTACAGACACAGCGTACACCTTCTCACATTGAGAAGTTTCTTAATCTCCTACTTGATTTTTTATTTTGGTTCTACCAAGATATCCTCCTATTTTTAAAATTTTATCCATAAACTCCAATATTTCAAATGTAGTAACTCTAACTTCTCTATTTGTTCTTGAGTTTAAATGATCATAGGATCAATAATCAGATTGTTTATTTTCGTATGAACCTTTACCTAAACAACTTCCACTCTTTCTAGTTCTTCCTTCTTATCCTTTTATATCCTTGTTTATGTGTCTTGCAATGGACTATATCAAACATTTATTGTTTTCTATGATATGCTATAGGGTCACTGTTAGTTTCTACATTGGTTTCTTGTTGAGTGATCCCTAAGAGCCTCTAGCAAGTGTGTGAGTACTTCCAAAAAATAATGATTTATCCCCGTTGATTTGACATTTATTTCAGAGGTTCTATTTCATGCTTCCATGCATTAACAATTCATCTATGTAAATTTTTAAGTGGGAAAAAAGTTATTTTTTTGCTTAATTAACACTATGGTGGCCTCTTCTACTTGTTTCTACTAATATCTTTCATCCCATCATAAGTTATTTCTTCCTTTGGAGTGAATGTTTTTATGTTTCCCAATAGTTATCTTTTCCTTGAATTATAGGTTTTGAAGTTGTAGCTATCTCATACAATCATCCTTTTCTATGTAGTATTAGTTAGCACTATGGTATATTCTATTGTGATCTGTGAGAGTGAGGGTAGGTGAGTCTTTTTTAAGTTAGTGATGAACTGCATTTAGACCCTATCTCCTTCTTTAACTTATTTAATCATCAGGGACACTTGTCATATATTAAATAGCTCTACTTTTCCATTTCCATTTGTTAAAGACTCCATTTCAAAATGTTTTTTTCTAGTCTAGACCTTGAACTCAAATTATGAACTAGTTGCATATATGATGGCTAGTAGGTTGTACACTACACTTGGTAAAGATTATTCCAATGGATTAACCATTATAAAAGGGGTATATGTGGCATTTTTGGTCATTAATGAATATCATTACTTTCAATAAGTTATGGTTGGAGTTGTAATAACTTCCGCTAATACAAGTACTCAATGAACATTAATATATTTATGAATGGTTCCCTCTTATTATTTATCACATAAGATAGTTACTCACCTAGGTTACTAACTAGACCCTTTACTATTTCCTTTTTCATTTGCATTATCATCCCTTTGTGATTGCTTCTATTGCATAATGTAGAAATGTTTTCTATTGATAATCAAATATCTTTTATTTATAACCAAATATTTTATATTTATTTGACTATTTTCTATTTCCTTTATAGATATTTAGCTATTTTATATTTACAGCCAAATAGAAAATATTTTGAGGTCTAACATAGGCCTCCTAAGGAATATTATAAAATAATAGTGGAAATAATAAAATAAAATTAGATTACGTCATCAAGTTTTAGAGGGAAAATGGAAAACTATTTTTTCAACTTATCTCTCTATGATTTTACTCAAATTTCAAGCGGGAGCACTGTAGGTTTTAACCCCATACAGAAATTACCTGCATACGAATTCTAAATCACAGGAAAAATAAAAAATGCGAGAGCGTAACACATAAAACACATATACACAAAGATTTCCCACTGGATCTCAAAACCAAGACTACCAGCTTGATTTTTCATTATATTCCTTTCAATGTTACAATACATATATAACATGCCGAAGCATCCAATACGCATGGCCAGAAAACCATCGTGTCCAAAACCATGGACCGAAAACCATAGTAGGTTCGC
>APFE030985550.1:50047-99174 GCA_000404065.3 Pinus taeda
GCTCCGCCCCCCCTCTAACCCCCCGGTTCACTACGTAGGTTAGTCGTGGAAAGAATATAACACAACCCAACAAGCACTCGTTGGATTCATATTTTAATTTTGTTTCCAAGGAGTACCCATGTTGCATACTTTCAATGGACCTACATGAAAGATGTGAAATACATGAAAAAACGTGATTGTGTAGGGAGATAAGTTGAAAAAGTATTTTTTATTTTTATTTTTTTTATCTTTTTACCCTTTTTACTCCAAAAATGATGAATCACCTCCCATGGTTGACATCATCATATTGAATCCTATTGGTTCTTATAAAGTTTATGTTTTTTGTACATTTTGTTTTCATGGTCATTTTTTACCTCAAAATTTCTCGAATGCATGCAAGGATTTCCAAGTGATTAATGCTTCCATTGTTTCTACTTTTGTGAAAGGATTGTGTGCATAATTATTTAGGGGAAATATAATTATTTTTCTATCAATAGTCTGGTAGATCTCGAGGTGGGATCTATGGGACAAAATTTCCTTTACACTAATGTAAAAACTATGTAGATAAATCTACAATTCTCCTTGATAAAAATTGAGTGATGTTATTTATGGTGGTATGCTCAAATTGGCTCATCACCACCAATGATCCTATAACACACCCCCTTACATAACCAGGGGCGGTCACTATGTTGACACGAGACAATGCGTGGTTAAGGAAAATGGTGTAATTTTTATTTTATTTTTTGTGATGGAGATACAGTATTTTAGTTTATTAACTAGCCAAAAGAAGTATGCAGTAGGTTTATACATTTTCCATAGCCTCTCTTTGTTATCTTGTAGGGAACACTTATTCTAGGTAGAATGAGGGGATTACATTCCATAACCAGACTTCTAATTATGGTGGGTGCAAATTTGGGACCACCTACTATAGATCATCAAAAGGATGATCACTCTTGCTTTTTGATTAGTGATGAGGGAAAAGACAATTATTGTGGTGGTTAACTTTAGCATATATGACTTAGTTGATTGATGAGCCTCATCGTTGGGTAACTATATGTGCCTTAATTCACCTCCTAGCTCAGTCAAATCAACTCTTCTCACAATTTATTACATGTTTTGATTATATTTTGTTTAATGAGATGAGTTAAAGAGAGATATTATGCCTAGTGGACTAATGTGCATTGAATGCAGGTTTGACAGAGAAAATTAGGGAATTTTGGCAAGATTAAGGGCTGAAACTCGAATGGGACAAGGAAGAGAGATTGTAGGAGGTAAATCCTCCTCATTTACTCCTCCCTCATTCGAATATTCCTCCATCAACCACACTAGCTCAGAGTATAAGCAGCCAAGTCATGAAGATCAAAAGGCAGCCGAGTAAGTGATAGTCAAAGAGTTAGTTCATCTTGAGTTTGGGAGTCGAGCCTCCCTAGATTTAAGGAAGTCAATGGAGACTTCAATTGTATAAATAAAGAGGCCTAGAGCCTCATTAGGATTCGATTTTTTGTTGTAAAAGCACTAGTTATTTTCGAGCTCTAGACTTGTGGAAGGCATTTCTATGTAATTTTCAGTTTTGATAATGAGAATGAGCTTTTTATTGATCCAAAACTGATTTAACTCAGAGGGCTAAAGATCTTGGGTTACGGCCTGACCCTAACAGCAAAGACTCCTCTTCTTGTATATGCATGCTTAGATTAGTTTCATAGATTCATGGTTAAATTGTCCTTAGAAGTATTTCATTGCAAGTAGTGTAGATTTGATTAGTTTGTTTATTAGTTTCTTCCATTTGTGCTTTACTTCAGAAGTAGGTTAGAAGGGATAAAAGGAACACCAAAAAGCTATCAATAGGTTCCTTGGCCTCACTTCTTCCTTTAGGGATCATGATTTGAGTAAAGGATCCTTATGTAGCCCCAAAAAGACAGATTTCTACTTTCTCATAGAATTTAGAGTTCACTATACTTGAACCATCATTTGATATGTTTGCAAGTGTAGGATTTAATTACCATTTCCTCCATTTTCAGTGTTACAGTATATCTCATCAATGGTTCCATTTTATTCTGCAATTTCCCTCATGCATGAAGTAGACAACTAGCTCATTAAACTTTGTTTTTCTAGCTTAGCGAAATTCTTCTTGTTTGCATGATTTTTTTGGCAAATGTCAATGTTTGATGCAAAACAGGTGTCTCAAAAGTAGAGAAAGATCTCATAGCAAGAAACCAACTTCCAACTTCATCCATCCATAATCATTCCTTGCTTTCACTAAGACCTTCACTAATTTCATCATTTTACATGGAAACTTCTCCAAGCATGTTGAGCAAATCCAACCATCTCCCAACCTTGGTTTTGAGTTTTGAATGATCATAAGCATTTTCTTACTCCATTCCACCTACCAACCACCTTCCCTAGGCCTTCCATCACCTTCAACGCCCATCATTTTTCTCTTGGATGTATCCTGTAGGTTTCCCTATAGTGGCCTATTTTGTAGCCGAATTGAGGGAAAACCTCTAGGAACCCGCACAAGGTCACCTAAGGGTTTCCCAAACCATTCAACCATCCAGCAACATCCCTAAGCCACTTGCCACACCATCAAAAGAGATTAGCTTTCACACATGTTTTTCCATAAAAAGAATAAAAAGTAAAAAACAAATTTATTTCAGTCCTTTACATGCATAGTAGTGATGTTTAATGTTTTGAACTTCCATGCTTAGGACAGTATCATTTCATACATGTTAGCTTGTAATTCTTGTAAAGCATAATTTCTTAGCAGTTACTTAGGAAATGGTGTGTTTTTAGCATTGGATTTCAGTCCTTTTCAATATTGCAGTAGACAAGCTTTCTCCTAGAGTAGATTTCTCCTTATTTCATCAGTAATCAAGCTTCTTCTGAATCCATAGAAGTTTGGCTTGAAAACCCTAGTGGTCTCTTGCCAGCTAAACAATGACAAAAAGGCAAAACCATCACTTTTACTTGTGTATATAACACTATCACCTCCAAGTTTGTACAAACCCTGGGTTCATAAAGTAAAGATGGTAGCCCCAAGAGTTGCAACATTCTTGCTGCAATACTGGTGCTCATCACTTTTTGGCACCGTTGCCAGGGAGGTGTCTGAGTAATATGTGATTATTTCTTTCTTCCATTTATTGTTTCTAATATTCTGCTAGTAGTTTCATTTCTGCAAAAGTAATTTATTTTGCTTCCTTTTCCTTTCTACATTCTTTGCTTTCCTTTCAATTCTGCAAGTAATATTTCAATCAAGCAGTTAATTTTTCATTCAATTAGTAGTTTTCATTCAGTCTGCGATTTCAATTCTTCAATTACTTTCAAAATTTGAAAAAAACACAAAACGCAACAAAAACATTTTTTCATGCCTCGTAGGAATAGGGACAACTTAGGGAAATTTTTGCCAAATACCCCCACTACTTCAAACAACCAACCTTTCCTCTTCTTCAGTGCCTGTGAACTGGAGGAACCTTTAGGTGAGAAACCAGAAATATTTGAAGAACCTATAGGGGAAGAAGAATAAGAAGAACCCATTCCTAGTGGACCAATGGCTGAAAATAGAAATGATAGAGGAAATAGGGAAAGAGTTGAGGGTGCCTTCCCCATTAGGGAAACCAATGGGGATACTAAGATGAAAAATATAAGCCCCTCTTCCCTTCCTCATTTCCATGGCCTAACTTCAGAAGATCCAGATACTTTCTTATTTGAATTTGATATCATATGTCAAACCTATGACTACACCAATGCTGAGCAGAATTTGAAACTATTTCCATCCACTCTCAAGGATGCGTCTTTGCATTGGTTCATGGGTTTACCTAGAGATAACATCACAACTTGTGCTCAGATGCAGCAGCCTTCAACAACAAGTATCGAGACTACTGTAGGTCTAAAGACACTAAAGAGGAATTTTTTAGGATGACCTTAGGCAATGATGAATCCCTATAAGATTATGAAGAAAGATTCCAACTTAGCTACAAAAGGGCTAGGTGTACACTTGACCCTGAGTCACTAAAGCTAGTACTGCTTAGAGGAGTAAGGGAAGATATTCTAGATACCCTAAACTTGTTAGCAGGAGGGGAAATCTACTAGTTACCCTATGAGGATATCAAGACTCCCTTTAGAAACCATTCTAGGGCAGCTAGGAAAAATGGTAGGGGTAGTCAACCTATGGTCAAATCCATCCTCTTCCAATTCATCCATCAAAGGTGAAATTGGAAACATGTTGGAGGATTTGAAGAGTGATATGCTACAAACCCTTTCCCTATAGATGGACACTATGCACATTAAGGTAAAATAGGAGGAAGCAAAGAGAGCCTTAGCCATTTTGTGCCCTAGATGCACTAGGAGGCACCCTACGAATGAATTTCCATTGGATTCTATTGAAATCTGATCAGTCTGTGAAGAAAACCACTCCAGAGACAAGTGCCCTTCTTTACCTGGGCTAAAAGATGTATATCAAGGAGCTGAAGGGGTTACTGAACAACTCTGCTACATAAACCAAAGGAGACCTCATGGGCCGAGGCCATACCAGCAAGGCATGCAAGGGTCATCCCATGCATATTACAACCCAAACTAGACCACATCCATACCTTCTTGGTAGCACCCTTCTCATCCTTCCTAGTCTACACGTCCTCCTTAGTCCTTTGCACCTCAGTATCATTCCCAGCCAACCAACTAGTCACTTCAACCATATGCTCTGCCACAACCTCAGTGGAACACACTGCCCCAGGGGTTGAGCCCCCCATACAATAATGCTCCAGCTTTACTGCCTTCACCACCTACTCAACCATAGTTGTTACAGTCTACTCCACCTAAAAAACCCCAGATATCTACCCAACCAAGTCCAAACCCGAACAACAGATAGGCACAACAAGTATACAATGGAGAGACATCCTATCCAGCTTATGTTATGGAAATTTAGGAAATCAACCTAAGATTTGGGAGAGTACTCCTGGACAACCAACCTCTACCTCCACCTAGGGAAGTTGAGGAAGAAAGAGAGGAAAGCATGCTTAAAGTAAATCCACCACCCTTTCCTAAGAGATTAACCCAACCACTCCAGCCTACCTGAGAAGAGATTGAACTTCTAGGAGAACTGAAAAACCTATCCATCAGAATCCCACTTCTCCAAGCTATTAAAGATGTACCTATTTACAACAAGTTGATTAAGGAGAAGTGCTTCAAGAATCCAAGGAGGTGAAGAAGAGATACCCCTACCATTAATGTCATTGGACAGCTGTTCGACTTAATGTTGGCGCAAGTGATCTGTCCAAAGTATTTGGACCCTAGAAGCCCTGTAGTAGATGTGCACATCAATGACACCATTGTCCCACACACTCTGATCGCTTGGGGCTGCCATTAATGTGATGAAAAATGAAACCATGCTCAAGCTCAACCTCCAAAGTTCATTGAGAAAGACCACAACAGTTCTACAACTTGCAGACCGCTCCACAGTGACCTCTGAGGGGATTGTGGAGGATGTGATGGTCTCCATTGAATATTGGTAATACCCTACAAATTTTCTAGTTCTCCAACCTAAGGCTAAGCTTACTGGTTACCCTCTCGTCCTTAGGAGGCCCTAGTTAGCCACTATTGATGCCTACATTAGTTGTAGGGTTGGAAATATGACTATCAAGAATGGGCATATGTCCAAGTAGTTAGTCCTATACCCTCCTACTTAGCCATCTCTAGAACATGACTTGCCTTTGTGGTTGGAAGAGGAGGAAGGAGATGAATTTTATTCCGCCCAACTCTGTACCTTAGAAACAACCATGGGAGGGGGACAACAGGATGAAGATGATTTGATTGAACACATAATCCAAAGTCCAACTCCCAGTACATTGTCCTTAGAAGAAGTATTAATGGAAACACAAAACAACCATCAAATTGATCTATGTTTAGTTGATTCCAATCCTATCCATGTCTAAACCATAGAATTCAGCCTCGAGAGAGCTTTGAAAATCAACCCATTTCTTTCTGTTGACCAAGAAGAAAAGTTGTGCAACCAGCTAAAAGAACACCTAGATGCCTTTGCTTGGAGTTACAAAGAAATGGAGGGAGTGCACCCCTCAGTGTGTACTCACCTTTATATCAAAGAAGGTTGCAAGCCAGTTCGACAAGCCCAAAGGAGGATGAATCCAGCTCTTTTAAAGATATAATCAAAGAAGAACTGCAAAAGTTGCTAGATGCAAGGTTCATTTACCCTATCTCAGACAGTGAGTGGGTCTCTCCTGTGGTGTTGGTTCCAAAGAAAAATGGTAAATGGGGGTTTTGTGTCAATTACAAGGAGTTAAACAAAGCCACAAAGACGGACCATTTCCCTCTACCTTTCATCGACCAAGTGATAGATGGCCTGGAAGGGAAAAAGTTTTTCTCTTTCCTAGATGGATTCAATGGGTACAATCAAATCTAGATCAGCCCAAAAGACTAGGATAAGACCACCTTCACTTGTTCTTTGGTACTTTCACCTATAGGGTCCTTCCATTTGGCCTATGCAATGCTCCTGCCACTTTCTAGAGAGTAGTCCTGAGTATCTTTGCCGAGTTAGTCCATGATGTGGTAGAGATTTATATCGATAATTATACACCTTATGGATGTGATTTCAAGGAGGTTTTGTCCAGCTTAGGTAAGGTGCTACACAAATGCATTGAAATGAAACTCTCTTAGTCCCAAAAAATGTGAATTCTTGATGACTGCAGGGACTGTGCTAGGTCATTCAATATCCCAACAAGGATTGCAATTGGACCCAAACAAAATAGCTATCATCCAAAGGGTTGAACCTCCACAAAATAAGAGAGGTGTTAGAAGTTTCCTAAGGTTAGCTAGATACTACCGAAGGTTTATAAAATACTTCATCAAGTTGGCTTCTCCTTTATTTGGGTTGTTTTCCAAAGACTCTGAGTTTATATGGTAAAAAAGCTGCGAAGAGGCCCTCGACACCCTGAAGGACAAGTTAACCACTGCACCGATTCTCAGAGGACAAACTTGGGCCCTTCCTTTTCATATACATGTTGATGCCCCACACAAATCCATAGGAGAAACCCTAGGCCAGATAGATGAAAATTTTCATTATGCCATTTACTTTATCAGTAAGAATTTGTTAAAGGCTGAACTGAACTACACAATGGCCGAAAAGTAGCTCCTAGCTATTGTGGATTAATTGAAAAAATTTGGGCATTATATTACATGCTATCAAACATTTGTACGTACTAAACATGTTGCAATCAAATATTTAATGAATAAACTTGATGTGAATGCCTGGATTATTAGATGGTTACTTTTATTAAAGCAGATCGATCTAACTATTGTTGATAAGCTTGGCAAGGAAAATGCTGTTGCAGATTTTTTGTCCAGATTAACTTTACCTGTAGGTGAGGAAGGAATGGTTGATGATCAGTTACCGAATGAACACTTATTTTCCATTTCAGTTCTCTCTCCATGGTTTACTGACATAGAAAACTCTTTGGTATCTGCACAGTTCTCACTTAATTTTTCCTCCAAAGAGAAAAGAAAGATTGTGAGGAAGAGTGCCCCATTCACTTCGATTGGGGGCAACCTCTTCAAACTAGGCCTGAATAAAATTTTGAGAAGATGTGTCGAGGAGGTGGAATTCTTTGACATCCTTTTGACCTATCATGATGGGCCTTGTGGAGGTCACTTTGCAACAAAGACGACAATATTTAAAGTGTTACAGGCTGGTTATTATTGGCCCACTCTTCATCAAGATGTGAAAATATATACTAGTCAACGTGATCGGTGCCAAAGGATGTGTTTTCGGGAAAACTAGTGTCTTTTCGATCGACTAGCCCTCTAGGATTGGCAGCTACCCTAGAAACAAAAAGTTTAAAGCAATTTGGGATTTCTTCTATGTATAACAGATAAGAGAGAGAAGAAGGAACCAACCTAGATCTTCTGCTTAACTCCTTGCTTGATCTCTCTCCCCCTTGACAGAGCTTCCAACTCCTGTCCTCACTTATCCCGCTGGAAGAGTACCTATAGAAACACAGTAACAAAAACCGTCAAAGCATCTTGATCTATTATATCAAAAGCATTATAGGATCAGAAATGTAATGAACATACAATGACATTCATAAACAATAACATTCACAATTGCATAGTTATATGGAATAAAACTCAAAGAACTTTATTAAATAGAAGGGAGAATTAAAACCCAGTTGTCTGATCCAGCATCATCCTCCCAGCATCAAAGCCCTTTTCACCTCATGAAAGGCAAGATCACACCAACAATTCAATGCTCTTTCTCAACTACAAACTATCAGCACTTCCTTGCAAATTACAAAATTCCAGCCTCTAGATCTCTCAAATGAGGGATCCATTCATAGATGTGTGCAAGGGTGTGAGTCATCTCTGGATTTTTTATTAGTGTCATTCCACTTGTTCCATTTGGTTCCACTTGGAGATTTCTTGGATCTCTTACTCATCTTTGGGCGAATTCAGAGAGACAAGTGTCATAGGAGAAGTTTCTAGAAGATTCCATGAGCATCCACTTAGCAAAATGTCTTGGACATTTGTCCATCCTCGCTCATTGCACCCTATAGAAGGCCTCATCAGTATGCATTGCACCAGAGAGACAAGTGTCATAGGAGAAGTTTCTAGAAGATTCCATGAGCATCCACTTAGCAAAATGTCTTGGACATTTGTCCATCCTCGCTCATTGCACCCTATAGAAGGCCTCATCAGTATGCATCGCACCTGGCTAGTGTAGAATTCAGTATGCATCACACCTTAACAGTGGAGCAGTCAGTATGGTCTAGTTTTGGCCAATTCTGGATGGTTTTTCAGGTGGAAATTTTGGGGAATGATGTAATCAGTTGACCATGATCCTTTAGTGTATGAAACAACACTTTTAGGAGTTAAAGAGCCCTTAGTTTATCAACATATAAGATTGGGGTTGCAGTGCTGAAATATGTCTATAACAATTGATCCCTAAATCATGAAGTCGTAAATCTTTGATGTCGGGTGAAATGCTTTATCATGAGGAACCGAGGTTTTCGAAGCTGGAAGGTGACCTGTATAAGATACAATATAATACATCATCATAATATAATTTTCATGATCTAGTTGACGCGAGCATTCCCATGCTCAACTTTATAAATTCATTTCATGTACATAGAAAAGATAGTCGCCTGCATATGCAGACTAGTGATTCTTCAAATGCAGATTCATCATCCCTGGCTCGGATGACCATCTATGCAAATTCTATGTACATTTGATGTCTTTCTATCCCTGAATATATTACAACCCAAATGGATGAAACTAGATCCGGGGTCTTCAATCTCGTTTAATCTTCACCCGATGTACAAGTTGATCCATGTGAAGAGATGTTCTAAAGTCAAACATGGAAAGACATCGCCTGATTACTAGCCAATAATGTGAGTTGTTAACAGACGCAAGAGGAATCACTGATAATGATAATGACCCTCAAGGTACTATAGTACAATTCACGTGGTGTGAATATATGATCCGATGTCGAACACCACGCAAAATCTTTTAGTCGAAGGCCATTGATGTCAGCCTGTTGCCAGAAGTGAGAAACTTGCCATTGAGGCATGCAAGCTTCAAAGTACTAAGGGTGTTTCTAAGTCAACTTCTTGGATAATGAGTTGATGTCAACAATAAGTGACCCATCATAGGAGGGCATTAATGTATCCCACATCTACGACACGAAACGAAGCAAATGATCTTCTGGAGGTGAAAACGATCTGAAGACACAAGGTTTAGGAATGGCAATCATGAAAAATGGAGGGTGGAGGTATTGCAGTGGATGAGGCATTAACTGTATGGTGGTTTCTCAAATGAATGACTTCTATTGAACATATCAGCGACACTGAGATGGATTGGTAGCATTAACCCCAATAGATGGATGGTGTGGAAGACGAATGGTGAAATGACTAGTGAACGGAATAATGCAACCCGACTCAATCATGGTGATGGAGTGAAAGTGTCATGTTCAAGAGCGACTTGCTACCATAAAAGTTTTCAAGTTTTCTTCCCTTTTTCCCTAATCATTTTTGACCAGTACCTCTTTATTTTTGTCAAGCTTGAGGAGGATAACATATGCTTGTTCTATAATTTTCCCTTCAAGAAAACCTGTCGCTATGTTTTAGCTAGTCTAGCGATAGTGAAACTCGTTCTTGTCTAGGTGGACAAGTTTGTCGCTATTATTTTAATGAGTTTAACGACAAAGACAACTCAGTCCTTTTCATGTTTAGAGAGTTTGAAAAGGGACAAAAAGGGGACTCTGTATCGCCTTGGGTGGACGAGTTTGTCGCTATTGTTTTAACAAGTTTAACGACAAGGATAACTCGGTCCTTTTCATGTTTAGAGTTTGAAAAGGGACAAAAAGGAAACTCCAGCAGTTCTTTTCCATAGCATAATCCCCTGAGTCCGAAAAATGATAAAATAATATGAAAGGGATGACTTTTCGATCACTTTAACGAGCCGAAAAAGACAAGCGCTCTACAATCTTTTCATATTTAACGAGTCTAAAAAGATTTTAAAGGAGACTCATTTTGAGGAACGAGTGGTGTTTAGGGTAGCAACTGGTTCCAGGTGTGTTTGGAACTTCTCAAAACATGGTGATGTGAAGAGGTTGGCTAACAAAACCACTCATCGCAGTTGTTCCTCAAAAAGGGTAAACAATCAAGTGGAAGCGTACGATCGGCCAAAATGATGGAGGTGATGGTAGGAACACAACCAAGGCTCAGAAGGTTGATAGCATGGCAATCACAAAGGTTATTTACTGAAGGTGGGTTCATTTTTTATCAAGGTTGAACCATGGGGAACCATGCTCAGTGGTAGGTTTATTTTTTAACAAGCTTGAACCATGCAATAACATATGCTCAATTTTTAGTTTTATAATGTTTTTGTGCTTTTAAATGTTACCAAGACTAATCAAAATTATATGTGTGTGCAGATATTGGACCAGTGCGCTTACGGGCGGAAGATGACACTCCAATAGGAGAGGCTATACGGAAGGCCATCCTGTGGGATCTAGACATATCGGAGACCCTGGCAGTGCTGCAGGATCAGATCGAGGACCTCACTTTCAGTATTCAGGATGTTAGGACTGATGAGTTACCTTTGAGGTTACAGTGCCATACTACTAGCATGCTGAGTTGATGGACTAGGCTCCTGCGCATGATCGCACAGGCGGTGACATGTTATCACTAGCATCATTAGTCTAGGATGCTTCCCTGCATTCATTTTTTGAGTTTCTTGGTCATACGACCGATTTTTTCTTGGACACAAAACATTTTTGAAAAAGCCATAAAAAGTTATATATTTTTGATTTTCGGAGTTTTATTTTGGTTAACTTATGCAACCCTGATGCAAATGTTAATGTAAAATGTTTTATTTACAAATGCTCCAAATGTCTATCTAACATATAGTTTGCTAATGAATCAGTCAATGTGTTTAAGTTCCTGGAAATGTGTTGATATTGAATGGATTCAAACTACCTTTCCAAAATCCTAAATCTTAGGAACATGCGATACATGGCTGGGTTCTGAACTGAATAAACACTAGTAAGTTGTAGAATGACGAGCTGTGAATCTAGCCTGACAACAAGTCAGCATATGCCATGTGAAATGGCATCAGAGAGAAGTTCAATCAACGCACTATATTCAGCGATGTTGTTCGTTGATCACCCAATACGTATCCCCCTAAAACTCACTAACTCATCGCTTGGAGTGAAAATGGCCCAGGCCGCAAAGGACAGGTTTTGCATACTACAACTAGCTCCGTCGGCATAACCAAAAAATGGTTCCAAAAAGTCTGGCATCTACAACAAAAGCGTAGTGGATTACCTAACTAAAATGACAACTCTACAAGAAAACAAAAATGCAACAAAACATATATACAAAGAGTTTACTACACTTAATCAAGCATAGTAACGTTTAAGATACAACCCGTTTCAGACTGCGACAGTGGAATCCCATCATAATTGACTAGCTCATAGGCTCCTTTTGTCAATACTCATTTAACAATGTAGGGGCCCATCCATAATGGTTCAAACTTACCTGCTCCCAATTTGTCAGAGTCCCGATCATAAAGTAAGACTAGGTCACCTTTTAAGAAGACACGAGGCTTGACATTCTTGTCATATTGGGCCTTGACGAGTTTTTTATGTGCTTCGTTAGCTAGTGCGACATCACGACGGGTTTCATCCAGGTGGATTAGTTCCAAGAAATGAACCTCTTCTTCCGAAGTTTCGGGAAGTAGATCAATTGCGAGCCTGAGGGATGAGATTTTGCACTGAATTGGTAAGACAACTTCCAAACCATACACCAACTGAAAGGGCATAAATCCGGTCATGTTTCTCACTGAAGTTCTATATGCCCATAGATTTGAGTATAGGATTAAATGCCAATTCCGTTTGTGGACTCCAATCATTCTCTGCAACATGCGCTTGAGGACTTTGTTGATTGCTTCAACCTATTCGTTAGCTTGCGGATAATATGGAGTAGAACTATTGTGGGACAGTCCTAATTTGGCAGTCAATTCAACCATCATGTGATTGCGGAAATGTGATCCATGATCTATGATTGTGGCTTGTGGAACACCAAACCTAGAAACTACATGATTAAAAAAGAAAAGAGCATTTGTTTCACCGTTGTTGTTTAATGTAGGCATTGCCTCGGCCCATTTTGTAAAATAGTCAACGACGACTATAATGTACCCATGCCCCCCACGGCTGAGGTGGGGTTACATGTCATGAAATCAATGCCCCATTTAGTGAATGGCCCAACAAAAACTACTGGATGCAGTGGTGCAGGAGGTAATTTGGTTTTGCGATCAAAAATCTAACAAGCATGGCAACTTCTGATTGTAGTTATGCAATCTCTGAATATGGTGGGCCAGAAGTAACCTGCTTGTAAGATCTTTTGTGTAGTAGCGTAACCAGATTGATGCCCTCCACAAGCACCTGAATGACAATCATTCAAAACTTTTCCGGCCTCCTCATGCGTGATGCACCTTCGTAGAACTGTATCGATACCATGACGGTAAAGCGTATCGCCAATGATCAGGTAGTTTTTGGCTTGCTATCGAGTACGTCGTTGTTCAGAGCGAGAGGTGTAAGGCATAAAAGTTTGGGTTTGGAGATAGAACAGTATATTTATGTACCATGGATCGCTTGATGATATCAGAAACAGAGTCTCATCCACGATTGATGCTTTAGATGTTAAATCATTGGATGATGATGGAAGGTCACAAAGTAACTCCGCGAAGACGAGAGACTTCTTTGATTTGGATTTGGTGAATTCCAGATCAAACTCTTACAAAATGGCTATCCATTTGGAATATTTTTCCCCTAGTAATTGACGCAACAGAATGTAGATCATATGGTTGCAATCAGACACAATGGTAGTCTTGCGAAAGATAACATAGTGTCAAAATCTTTGTACTTCTTGAATGGTTAATAAAGCTAGCTTTTCAACATAAGAGTACTTGCTTTTTGTATCATTAAGGTTGCAACTTAAATAATATATAGGATGTTCTATTCCATTATCTTCTTGCATTGAAACCATGGCGATGGTTGTATCTGCAATGACGAGATACAGGTTAAAGTCTTTTTGATAGTCAGGAACATACATTAATGATGCTTTTATCAGGGAACCTTTTAGAGCATCAAAGGAAGCTTGCGCAACCTAATCCCAGTGGAAGGGTACTCCTTTTTTCAACAAACACGTATAAACTTTAGCGAGTTCGGCATAATGTGGAATGAACCTCCTCAGAAAGTTAGCTTTCCCTTGGAGTTTCTGAATCTGAAGCAAATTTGAAGGTGGAGGCATGTCAAGGATTGCCTGAACCTTAGAAGGGTCGAGTCGAATTCCGTCCTTAGAGACTACGAAACCAATTAATCAACCAGAACCAACACAAAACACACACTTGTGTAGATTGATTCATATCTTGTACTGTCGACAATGTAGAAATATGGCTCTCAAATGCTACAGATGATCAGTTCGCTTTCGTGAATGAGCCGGTAGATCGTCGAGATATGGTTGAACAATGTGTTTGATGTCATGGAAGGCATAGTTCATTGCCCTTTGAAAGGTTTCCCCTGCATTCTTCAAACCGAAAGGTAATTTATGATACGTGAATGTGCCCCATGGACATATAAATGCAGTCTTTGATTGGTCCTGTGGGAAGATATTAATTTGATTGTATCCAGAAAATCCATCCATAAATGAAAAGATTTCGCATCTGGCACATTCATTAATTATTTGGTCGATGAAGGGTGTAGGATAGTTGTCCTTTGGACACGCTTGATTTACAACCCTATAATCGATGCACACTCTAATTGTTCCTTGATTTTTCATCACGGGAACAATATTCAATACCCAATTAGTGAGAGGAACAGGGTAAATGAAACCAACATGCAAAAGTTTTTCAACTTCTGCCTTAATGGCAGTGGCTTTCTTCGAGTAAACACATCGAAGTCGTTGTCATACTGGTTTGACATCTGGATACATCTTGATTTCATGTTCAATAATTCTCGAGTCAATGCCTGGCATTTCTTCATATGACCATGCAAAGACATCTCTGAGTTTGCGAAAAAAAGTGCAGTAAATTTCCAATTCTGATGGAGAACAAGATTTGCCAACATGAATATTCTCTATGACATTAGGTTTGGTTGAGATATTAATGGCGATATTTTCTTCAATTTTGGACACATTTCGCTTAGAATCCACTGCATTTATAGTATTTGATAGAAAAATAAAAAATTGAGGGATGATTAAGGTCACTTGAATAATCTTCATTATTATCTTGAAGGTGGGAACAATGGTGGCAATCTTCCCACAATATCTCTCCTATCATCATCAATTAGATGATTCCTTCGTCTGCAGAATGTATACAAGACCAAGGATTGGAAGAGTTACCATATTCTATAGACCTATCTATCCAAAGACTCGTTGAGTGCTGATTTGGGTTTGCTGCCCAGGCCCAGAATATTGATTGCTACAAAGATTCTATGGGGCTTGAGGACAACACCTCATGGTGATCCACAATATCAAAGTGGTCAAAGTTCTTCTTAATCTTAGATGATGTAGAAGAGATCATATGACGGGTTTCCATTGTGGCCACCTTCGCAAGTCTAGTTGGAGGTGGGAGGGAAAAAGTACCCATTAAGGAAGTGTCTTTTAAGAGACCTACTCCGACATTTTGAAGCGATTGAGAACTTCCATGGATCAATGGAATGTTTCTAGCAGCTTGTGAAATGTTAGGAAAGAAGGCTAGTTGGTCAACGATTGTAATTCCACCTTGGAAGGGAAATGCAATCTTTCTAAAATATGTAGACACAACGGTAACCATAGCATAAATCCAGGGTCTTCCCAGTAATATATTGTAGTCAAGGTTTCCATCAATGACCTCGACTTCAATCTCTACTGTCTTGCCCCCAGTTCGACTTGCAAGTTACATAAAATCCCATACGGTGTGTATCTTCTTCCATTGAATGCTTTTAATGTTGTTGATGATCGTGACAAGGGTGGTGAACCTAGAGTTTTCTAGCAACTCATCGACATAATATAGGTATATGCCCCCTCATCAATGATTGTTTGATGAATAGTTTTATTGAGGGCTTTTACCTGTATAAGGAAAGCGAGTTGGGCTGGTAACTGAGGTGCGTATCCTTTATGGTTAAAGGCCACAAGATTGGAATCCACTTGATCAATCCCACCTATTGCTGATAGCAAAGCCTGCTTTTGGGAGGGGTAATTCTGTAGTACTTGAAGTGCCAACATAGCGGATGGCGATTGATCCAGGTCCTCCATTATATTATAATTCTATGCAGCTCGAGCACGATGATTAAATTTCGATTTATCTATGACTCCCTTTGGCGGCTTTATAGTTAATTCAAGAATAATGGATGGAACAGCTTCTGGTGAAGTCATCGTCAAACTACTAGGTTGATCTGTAGCCTTGTTGTTTGACGATGGTGGATGCCCATAATCTTTGTTCCTTGTTGATATCAAAGCATCATTTTGCTGTTTTGAGATGGATAGCATAAGCACTTGGGATGTGGAAGCATGATCGATAGCAACCAAATTAGTTTCTGGGCTTGGAAATGGATCAGTCAACACCACTTAGGTACTTGAAGTTTTTAAAAATTTCGCGACCTCAGCTCTATGTGGACAATCTTTTGTCCAATGCTCCTCATTACATATGTAACATGGAACACGAGGTTTCTTTTGCCCAACAGTGTTTTTAGAAGATTTTTCAGGAGTTGAATTCTCCTGTTTCTTCTTATTATTTTTCCATTTCTTCTTGCCCCCTCATTGCTTTGGATTCTTGCCATTGTCGAATGACATGACATTAATCTCGGAGGCAATAGGTTTGTCATTTTCTTTTTGACTAGAAACTGCAAGGGCTTTACCAGATGGAGCCTTTGCAGTTTGCGTGCTTGAGGTACCGATCTCGCCATCACCAACGTGAGAGTCCTTGTTCGATTTAGGAGGGGGAGGAACAAAAAATTCTGGTCTAGGAGTGTCAGGAATTTTGTCATAGAGTGTGCTAGACTAAGTATAGATCAAGTCTAAATATTGGGCACGAGCAATGACTTGCTCTTCGGTGACAACTCCTCCTCTCGCCATGTCCTAAGTTATAGATGGTAATAAGGATTTAATAAACCACTCAGCTAAAAGCTGATCAGGGACATACGTCTTTACCATTCGATGACGACGTCGCCACTCATGAATATGATCAGATATGTGAGTATCCGTGGTTTGTTTAAAGTTGGTAAGGAGTTCTGTTCCTATTCCGTACCTTATGGGTAACTGAAAGTGGGTTAGAAAAGTAGTGGCAAGGGTGCTGATGGTATCGAACGAAGCTGTAGGCAATTCAATATAACATTTCGTTGTCAGACCAGTGAGCATTCTCTAAAAAAGGTGAAGTCTAATCAAATCATCATTTAGGGTGTTAGATGAGCACCACAAATGAAAATTCATTATGTTATTCGATGGATCTTCGCCTGGATTTCCATTGAATTTAGGAATATAGGAGGGAAGTTTATGAGGAATTGCTGGCCACCAAGGGGCATATGCAATTGGATCATTCGTCAACTGGTTCAAATCTAGTAATTCTAGAGTTGCCACAAAAGGAAATTGTTGATTCAGGTTAGGTGAAGCATACACAGGATAAGATGGGATTGCCTGAGCAGTAGGTCTTTGCATACTAGCGTAATGTATTTGATCCTGGTAACTTTGATAAGGTTGTTGGGCATAACCAGTATAATGTGGTTGTTGATAACTATTTTGAAAATGCAGCTGCACATTACCTACAAAGCCTTGTTGCTCAAGTCCTTGGTAGGTTTGCTGGAATTGCGGTTGTTGGTATTGTACCAGCCATGGTTGTTGGACCATTTGCTGTTGTCCAATATTGGAAGATTGACCAAGATGTGGAGTGATAATAGTCATTTGAGCTTGAGTCGTTCTAGGTAAGGAAGCACTAATCTAAGGTTGTGATTAAGCTGTAGAGACAAGAGGTTGTTGTATTGCAACCTAAGAGACTTGAGGTTGACACACAATAGGTAGTGCTTGTACTTGCGACACAGTCACAATAGCAGGGGTAGTGGGAATATTCGACATAGGTTGGGTTGGTTGCATTGAATATACAACCCTTGGTTGTTGAGGCAGTATTGGTACCCAACCGATGGATGTAATTCAAGTTTGACCTTAATTTTGTTATAAACTCTCATATGGTTGTTCTCCAGGAGGGAACAATGAAAAAGCATACTGCCATCCATATGGTGGTAGTCCAATGTTCAAAGGATATATCGGTCTTTGAAGACTAGTCTTCCGAAATTGATATAGGCCTATAGGATCATTTTGCTGAGTTTCAACATAAGAAATACCAGATGGGATTCTGGACGAATAAATAGGAACAGACCATGTCGTTGAAACAACCCCTGAGTGGACTCCAGCTAGTGACTGATAACTAGTTGGGACAGATGGTATACCAGCAAACATTGTAGGAGTGGTGGTAGGAAGTTTTGTTGTGGTTGTATTTGATGACACAGTCCTAGATGTTGATGGTTGCTCAGACATGTTTAGTCTATCCAAAATATTTCCTAGAGATTCGACAAGAAATTGCGATGAAGGATGATTAAAAGAACCAACTTCAGGAGTAGAAGGATGCAGATGAATCCCAGTTCCAAAATTTAACAGGGTATTGGATGGAGGATCTTCTACTATCTCCTCTATAGCAATCAGTGCAGGTGGAAGAGGTAGATCGTCAGGCCCATAAAATATTTCCGGAGCCGAAGAAGGTATAGCTTCTGCAGTGACAGATACCAGAGGGGTGACACCTTCTAAATTTTGGAACTCAAATTCCAGATGTTTAGGGAAGTGAACTTCAGTCTCTGGATCAACTCTAGACGAAGCCATTTTAGGTATAAAAGTGTCTACAGTTACACTAGGATCAGTTCTAATGTCCTCTTGTAAGTGCGGAACTTATTCTCTAGAGGCAAATGTACCAGAAATGATCGGAGTAACTGTAGTATTTGATGACATTGGAAAAAAAGTTTCAAATAAACCAGATGAATTGGACTCAGTTAAATGAGACCATTTTTCCCAGAATGGTTTCGTTTCCAGAGTCAAAGATAGTTGACTCGCTAGTCTCCACGAATGATGGGGTTTTGATTGAATTTCTTCCACGATTGCAGATTACTTGATCAACTCAAAATTAAGGGGAAAATGATGGTTTTCTGAATTTAATAAATTTTAATGACACTTTGAAACAACTTTGCTTTTTCAATTTTTAAGAGTCGAGAAAAAGCTAAAGGTGACTCTCATCCCCTTCGATTTTTAATGAGCCTGAAGTGACAAGTGCTCAGATGGACCTTTTCTTTTAAAGAGTAAAAAAGGAACGAAAGTGACTACTCTGGTAATCTAGACAGAAGGATTACCAAACCAATCGCAAAACTGCAGCATACACCTTGGTGATAAATTAAAGAGAAATTACTAACGACTTATGTACGACAATCGATCTTCCCGAATGTTGTGTTTAGTGCATTGCGATCGATAGGGCGGTAGACATGGCTTCCTATGAATGAAGGATGTAAGCCTATTGTGGTCTCCCAATATATACTTGACAATACGGGGAGCACAAGTCTGTGCTAACACTTTTCGTATCAAAGAGGAGGTGTTACGACCCTACATTGTCCCTTTTTGATCATATATTTTGCTATTATGTCACCCTTTTCCAATCCATATTTAAAGTCCATGTTATTACTTTAATCCATTTTTCCAAAGGTATGCAATATTTCTTCTCATTACTATATGTTTAATTTATTTTACATATAATTACATTTCTTTCATAGTTAATCATTGATCGGATAACTACTGAAATAGTTTATCATTGTAGTCTATGTTGCTGAAACAGCCTGAAGGCTGCAGGTTTATCATTACAGTTTATGTTGCTGAAACAGTTAGAATAGTGCGCAAATCCCATTGCTAAAACAGCCTGTGATTTGCATTTTAGATTCAGCAGCAACAAAAGGAGATCATCGAAGGAGCTGTTACACTGGCTGTAACAACTACATTCTAAAGTCGGCATTGTCACAACCATTGTAACAACATTTTGTTAATGGAAGAACTAATTATCCTATTTTGGCATATCAGGTTAAAGATAGGATTTATAATGTAATCAATTGTAATAGACGTCTCCTCTTTAAAAATAGGAGACATCTACATTACAGGGACTATGGATAGACTGTGGGAAGGTCTAACTGAAAGTAAAAGGACTGGAATCTTTTGTAATATGATACATTGACAGATGAATAAAATATTGTTCTGAACATTCCTTTCTAGTTCCTTTTTCTGGGGAATCTTGTGAGAAGGAAAGGGCCCACATTCATCACAAGATTCACCCATTAAATTCCTATAGTGTGTTAAATGTTATTTTCCATTCATACCTTGTTAGGTTCTATTTACTGAATTTGCTTATGTGTTATTGGAACTCTGCACTTATTGCTAAAACTCTGTTTTTCAATTGATTATTGCATTACTTTAATAAATTCATTCACCGCTAATCAATGAGTGTTTTAATTGGTAATCAAGTTCACAGAGTGAGTTTGTGAAGCATAGTAATCAGAAACAGGTGCTGAAGATTCCTGCTTGGCGAATAGGGTCCTGTTCTCTGTTATAGCATAACTAGTCTTTTCCTTTATAGATTGATTTCTTTTCCTAGATTGTTCTTTTTAATGTAATCAAGGATTCTTTGATAACTGTTTGCAATAGAGAAATTGCTCCTGCTATAACTAAGAGTAGAGCTTCAGTTTGTTTAAGGCAAGGTGTGATTAGTATATTTATTACTACAACTTTTTATTGCTTTTGAGATTGAGCATATACAGTGTGTAGTTGCCTTTGAAATAAACATAATTCCCTGGGTTGACAATTCATGTAGCACTTAGTTGTTTGAATTAATGAGCAATTAAAGTGACCAACAGGAGGAATCACCCAACCTTCGATGAAAACGATAGTTACTAGATTTTAAGACGCCGGAACACGTCTCTAGCCTAGACCTCTAGATGTGTTGTGTTAGGTTCCAAAGCGTTATTAGGTTCATTGAGATTTATTTTAGAGTTGATCTTGTTTAAAAGTTTTCCTTTCAATGGTTCACCACGTGATGTTGATTTGAAATTCCTAAAAATGCAATCTACAATGATAAACAATCATTGTTTATTTTGATCAATGAAAATCCTAGCTACTAGGGAAAGAAAATTACAATTCTTTCAAACAAAGAGAAAAGAGCGCACTCTAAATGCACTTTCCTAAATCATTTTTCGCACACAAGCTAAATTAAAATGAAAATGCATGTATTTTTTTTCGTTCCCCTTAATGTGAAAAATGCCAAAAAGGAAAACTAAGTATAGCAAATATCTGAAATATTTCATTCAAAGCGACATTTCGATAATTTATTTTTCAAAATAGAAAGGAAGACTAAATGACACTTTTCAATTTCGAATAGAAAATGCTTTCGACACTATGAATAACAACAAATCAAATCAAATACATGACAAAAGTTCAATCGACTATTCAGAGAAGGAAGACTCAACGGCACTTCTCTTTTTTGACACAAAATGGCAGTTACGACATTTTTTGTACCAAAACGACAGATCGGTTTAAGCAACTTTTTGAAAAAGGATTGTAAATGATGGACAAATACATAAAAACATTTATTAATCCTAATCAATGGAGGCTGATCTATGTAATGCAAACAGGCTTCAGTAATGAGGCACTATTCATAAGCAGCAAATCAACTAAACAAAGTTGAAAACAAGGAAAAAAAACCCAAATTTCAAGAAGGGAAATAGGCTCAGTCAGTCATCACACCTGGGCTTCATAGAAACAGGGATGAATATCACTTTTGAGTCTCAGGAGGTGCGATGCATACTAGTTGATAGTGACAGATAATGCGATGGGCCAGGGAGCGCAACTGAGGTGGGTTTTGGCTCAAATTTGCAGCTAATTTTAGTGAGTTAAGCTGAGCTATGATGGACAGTAAATAGAAAAGTACAGAGGAATGATCTTGGGAGGTTACTGAGCTACCAAAAGGGAATTTAGAATGCTTGTAAGTCAAATGTTCAATTCATAAACTAAATCAGAGATTGACTGAAGCAACATTCATCTACTATGCAATTGCAGAGAAAGCATTTCAAAGGTTATCTGGCTAATTTCAGGCTCTGTCTATAGTTTATAAAGCAAACAAAAATAACAAACAAATATCTAAATATCCCCAGTGGAGTCGCCATTTTGTTTCCGGGAAAACTAGTGTCTTTCCGATCGACTAGCCCTCTAGGATTGGCAGCTACCCTAGAAACAAACAGTTTAAAGAAATTCAGGATTTCTTCTATGTATAATAGATAAGAGAGAGAAGAAGGAACCAACTTGGATCTTTCGCTTAACTCCTTGCTTGATCTCTCTCGCCCTTGAAAAAGCTTGCAACTCCTCTCCTCACTTATCCCGCTTGAAGAGTACCTGTAGAAACACAGTAACAAAAACTGTCAAAGCATCTTGATCTATTATATCATAAGCATTATAGGATCAGAAATGTAATGAACATACAATGGAATTCATAAACAATAACATTCATAATTGCATACTTATATGAAAGAAAACTCAAAGAACTTTATTAAATAGAAGGGACAATTACAACCCAGTTGTCTGATCCAGCATCAAAGCCCTCTTCACCTCATGAAAAGCAATATCACACCAACAATACAATGCTCTTTCTCAACCACAAACTATCAGCACTTCCTTGAAAGTTACAAAATTCTAGCCTCTAGATCTCTTAGATGAGGGATCCATTTATAGATGTGTGCAAGGGTGTAAGTCATCTTTGGGTTTTTGATTAGTGTCATTCCACTTGTTGCATTTGGTTCCACTTGGAGATTTCTTGGATCTCTTACTCATCCCTGGGCGAATTCAGAGAGGCAAGTGTCATAAGAAAAGTTTCTAGAAGATTCCATGAGCATCCACTTAGCAAATTGTCTCAGACATTTGTCCATCCTCGCTCATCGCACCCTACAGAAGGCCTCATCAATATGCATCGCACCTGGCTAGTGTAGAAGTCAGTATGCATCACACCATGACAGTCGAGAGTCAATATGGTCCAGTTTTGGCCAGTTCTGGATGGTTTTTCAGGTGGAAATTTTGGGGAATGATGTAATCAGTTGACCATGATCCTTTAGGGTATGAAACAACACTTTTAGGGGTTAAGTATACCTTAGTTTATCGACATATAATATTGAGGTTGTAGTGCCCAAATATGTCTATAATAGGATGGGAAAGCCTACTCCAAGAGATGTAATGCCTCTGCAGCCTCAAGTGACTTTAGAGCCATTTGACAAAAGGGGCATGGACTTCACTGGACTTGTTGACCCTACTTCCAAGAAAATTAGTATATCATTGTGTGCACTGACTATCTGAATAAGTGGGCTGAAACCAAGGCAATTAAGGTAGCAATAGAGGAGAAGGTGGTTGAGTTCCTAAGGGAGAATGTATTTTACAAATTTGGGTACCCTAGAGAACTGGTCACTGATCAAGGCAGCTAGTTTACCTCAAACATGATTAAAGACTTGTTAAGCCAGCATAAGGTCAAGCATAGAACCTCCACTCCCTATCACCCACAAGCTAATGGGCAAGTGGAGGTGGCCAACAGAGCATTGGAGGGCATCCTGACTAATGTGGTTACTAGCAGCAAGAAATATTGGGTAGATAGACTAGTAGAGGCCACCTTGGCCTATAATACCACTTGGAAGACCACCATTGGATTCAAATCCTATGAGCTAATCTATGGGAAAAGGGCCCTGCTATCCATTGAATTTGAGTATAATACATTGAGGATGGCAACCCAACTAGATCTAGATCTCAAAAGTGCACAAAAAGGGATATTGCTCCAGTTGAATGGTTTATATGAGTTAGGAATGCAGGCCCTCCTACACACAGAGGTAACTCAAATTCATAGGAAGATATAGCATGATAATAAAATCAAGGATAAGAAATTTCAAGAAGGTGATTGGGCTTTGTTATATGATTCCAGATATAAAACATTTAAGGGCAAGTTAAGGACAAGATGGTTATGGCCTTATGTTATAGAAAGATGTCATGATAATGGTTTAGTGCATATCAGAACATAGATGTAGAGGCCATTTCTTTACTTGTTAATTGGCACAGATTGAAAATTTATAAAATGCCATTGTCAAAGCAAGAGTTCATTGATGGTATCAATAAAACAGTGATGGTGGTGGAGCAAGTCTCAGCTCTTGCGTCATCAAGTCAATGAGAAAATAAAAAATAAGGAGACTAAGGTGAAAACATCGATGAGGCGCCTGAGTCCCACTATTGGGTTGAAAACCTCTTGAAGCGGCCCAATGGTGTCAATAAAAAAAAAAGATAAATAAAAAGGTATCTGGGTGAAAACCTCTCTTGAGGCGCTTAAGGAAAGCAGCTAGGATGAAAACCTCTTGGAGGCAGACTAGTTGTTTTCAAAAAAAAAAGAAGAGAAAAGAAAAATCATGAAAAATTGTTTGCAGGTCAGCAGGAGGACGATCAGAGAGTAAAGGAGAATCAGAAAGGGCCTATTCCACTCATATTTTTATTTTTCCATTCATTATCCTTCATCATTCCACCATTCCTTTTATTGTTTTCACTCATTTGCCTCAGTATGCAAGGGTACTGTGTTTTCTACAGGATTTCCTGTAAACTTACAGGATCTGTATAATTTCCTTCAAATTCTCTACAAATCTACCTCTGGGATCTATGTAGAAAATCTAATTGTAGATTAACTTGATAATGTAATGTAACTAAAGAAAAATACGTTAATCTACTTCTACAATCAATCTTGCGGAAGCTAAAAGGATTTGAGCAAGATCAAGTTGAACACATATAACTAGAAGAAGAATCAATGAACATGAAACATAGAAGAATACTTAGGGGAAAGCCTTAGCTAAAAATCCCACTATATATCAGAATAATAAAAATCCTTATCTCTCACAGCTAGCCAGCTCTCAGTACAATCCTCTTGGATGCTCATAGGAAAACAAAGATTCTCACAAGCCTTCTCCTCTGCCCTCCAAGATCCTATTTCCTTGCGCAGTTACCTCTTGGATGATCTTCTTCACCCAATGTAACAATGCTCCCATACACTTCTCTAACACACTGTCACAATTGCGCAATCCTCAATGAACCTTACCTTGATTGCATGCATGAGTTTCCTTTATAGGAAAACACATGGAGCTAATAGTACATTGTCCTTGACATTTAGCTCAACTGGGTATTTCTTAGAATAGACATCCATGAGTTTTTGATGAGGGTATCTTCAGTTATCTGGAGTACACTGGTTGAGTGCATGCATGCATCAACAGACTGATAACTCACAATTAGTTCCTCAGACAGTTTGGAACTAATTTAACTGGACTTAACTCAATAAACTGAGCTAACTAATTACAACTCAAATATAACTCAAGCTTATCTCCTTAATTTAAGGGATAATTGTTGCATGACTGCGGAAATGCTTCTAACTTGAATTTCTCCAACTAATTAATCCATAATGAATTAATTAATTATTTGCAAGCAACTCGTGAGACTAAATTCAATTTTAATTCAAGGACAAATTAAAATTGGGATATTCTAGATTCTATTTTTATCATTTCTTGTTGCTATTTTCAACACTCCCTCTCAACAAGAAAGGAATTCAACACGATCCTGGTCCTGAAAATTTGGAATGTTCTACATGCAACACTTCTCTCAAGTGTTTTTGCTCTAGCAACTCTAGAAACAAAAAAACATCCAACCTGAATCAATATGATGCATCTGTCATCCAAGTCTTTGACTCCTATTGCGTCTGTCAACTAAAAACTTTGTGCTTCGGCTGACTCTTCCTTTTTGCATTGTTGTCAATCCTTCTTTGCATTCTTCAGTATCTGACTGCTCTAGTCTCTATCACTTTGATCTCTGACTGCACCAATCCCATTGTTTCCTCCCGCTACTCTATACTTTGGGCTCCCGTAGCAAGTTACGATCCATGAGATAAAAACTCTCAATGGACCCTGCCCAAGTTTAGCCTTCTTGGGACTATCACTTCACATCGCCCTACATCACACCTAGAGGTATGGCTGCATGTGATCCCTCTGCTAACTCTAATTGTGGCTCCTCCACAATTGTCTGAGACTTCTTCTGGGGCTGTAGGTTTAGAGGTAATTTACTCTCCCTCTCAACCACCAAGTCTCTAACATGTGCCTTGCTCCTCAAGGATTTGCATGCATCTTGAACCTCAAGAACATACAGGTTATGAACTCATGAACCGATTTGTTTCACCTGTCTCATGGTGATGTGTCTAAGGAATGCCTTTCATTTATTGAAGACAACATCATAGCCTTTGTCCTCCAACATCCCTATTGATACCAAGTTCTTCTTTAGTCTAGGCACATACTTCACATCTATCAATGTAATAGGAGCTCCATTCTCCCTCTGAAAATCAACCATGCCCACTCCTGAAAAACTATACCTTTCATCATCACCCATATCTATACGTATCTTCAGGTCTTTCTCGTCAAAGGTACTGAATAAAATTTTATCGTCGGTCATGTGGAATGAGGCTCCACTATCAAGATACCAACCACAACCCATCATCTATGACACCATGCATGTGAGGAGGGTAAAGTCCATCTTGAACTGAGAGGCTAATGCCTCACCTTCAGATCCTTCTGAGGATCCCTTCTTAGAGTTCTTCGATGGGAAATTAGTAGCATAATGACCCATTTCGTGACAATTAAAGCATATCACTTTAGGCTTGTCAACCTTCTTCCCTCCATGAGAAGAATTCGATTTGGAATGAGAATCATTCTCCTTCCATTTCCTTGCCTTACTTGCTAAGGCTATATTTTCTTCACCATCCTTGGATGAAGAATCATCTCGTGTGCTCCTCTTGATCTCCTCCTGCATGGGATCCGACCACAGTTATTCCCAATCCGATAGTTTCTCCCTTCCATTCATAGAGTCCTGGTAGCTATTCCAGCTCTTTGGAAGGCCAAGGAGAGCGAGACTCACCATATCATCATTAGTAGTAGTTATTCCCACACTGCTAAGCTCATCTCTGCAAGTGGTGAGTTTGTTTAGATATGTGGAAATAGTATCGTAGTTCTCCATATTGATTCTTCGAATCTTATCCTTGACTACCAATTTCCTCTGGTCGCTACTGTTCTGGTAGAGGTCCTTCAATTTCTTCCACATTGAATATGGAGTATCCTTCCCATGGAGACTCGAGACAATATGGTCTCGAACTCCCTCAAGGATGATCCGTCTTGCCCTTGCCACACACTTCTTCCACTCAGCCAACTCTTGTGCATTAGTTAAACCTGGCTTTGGGATTTCTTGAGTAATGAAATCCTTCAAGCCATTGTCTTCTAATATAGCCTCCATGTGATCTTTCCATGCTCTATAATTCGAGTTGCCATCCAAGGCATACTCGAGTCTCAAGCCATAGAACGTCATTGACCAACCTTAATGTATGATAAGAATTTGATTTGCACCTACAACTCCAAAATTAAAACTTTGAATTGTCTTCTCTATATACTATTCACAGAAACTCAGCTCTAATACCATGTAGAATTTCCTGCAAATTCTCTACAAATATAGCTCTGAGATCTATGTAGAAAATATGACTGTAGATTAACTTGACAATGCAATATAACTAAAGCAAAATACTTTAATCTACTTCTATAATCAATTTTGTGAAAGCTTAAATGATTTGAGCAAGATCAATATGAACACATATAACTAGAAGAAGAATCAATGCACATGAAACACAAAATAATCTTCAGGGGAAAGCATCAGCTAAAAACCCCACTATCTATATTATCATACAAGGTGGAAATATATCAGAATAATACAAAGCCTTAGCTCTCACAACTAGTTTGCTCTCAATACAATCGTCCTAGATGCTCACAGGTAAACAATGATTCTCACAAGGCTTCTCCTCTGCCCTCCAAGCTCCTATTTCCTTGTGCAATTACCTCTGGGATTATCTCCTTCACCCAATGTAACACTGCTCTCACACACTGCTCTAACACACTGTCAAAACTGCGCAATCCTCAAGGAAGCTTACCTTGATTGCATGCATGAGTTTCCTTTATAGGAAAACACATGCAACTGATAGTACACTGTCCTTGACATTTAGCTCAACTGGGTATTTCTCAGAATAGAAATGCATGAGTTTCTGATGAGGGAATCTTCAGTTATCTGGAGTACACTGGTTGAGTGCATGCATGCATCAGCTGACTGATAACTCACAATTAGTTCCTAAAGTAGTTTGGAACTAATTTAACTGGACTTAACTCAGTAAATTGAGCTAACTAATTACAACTCAAATATAACTCTATCTTATCTCCTCAATTTAAGACTTATCTCCTTAATTTAAGGGATAACTATCGCATGACTGCAGAAAGACTTCTAACTTGTTTTTCTCCAACTAATTAATCCATAATGAATTAATTAACTATTTCCAAGTAGCTAGTGAGACTAAATTCAATTTTAATTCACAATTTTAATTCAACAACAAATTAAAATTGGAATATTCTAGATTATATTTTTATCATTTCTGGTTGCTATTTTCAATAGGATACCCTGAAAAGCCTACAGGATGATCCTGTAGAAATTACAATGGCTTGGGAATCCTAAAGGAAGTAACACTAGGGCAAGGAAATGACCTACACATGTCAAAAAAATAATATTCCTACATCACCACTTCATTACCATACCTCTCTCCACCTTGATCACCCCTGCATTCATCATTAAAAAAATCAGTTTTCAAAACATTTACAGTATTCAAGAAAAAACGTAGAGAAAAAAATGAGACAGAGAGCAAAGGGGAAAAACACCTGAAGGTTATTTTTCATTATTCACACACCCCTAGACCTCCTCTCTGTCCATGTTCATCATGCTTAGGTCCTAGCAGTAGAAATGATTAAAAATTACGAGGGAGAAGTAGCTATAGGACATCCTGTAGCAAATCTTGTATTAGCCTATCCCATAGAATACAAATCATAAGTTGCAACAAGTTTCCAGCATGGATATCCAAGGGTAGAAGAAGCTTCAGAGTAGCAGCAACACCATCATCTTCAACACCAGGTACCTGCATATCAAGGCAATCATCAAAGGACAATAAAAAAAAGAAAAAAGAAAAGAAGGAGAGATCACATGCAGCCAACATACAACAAAAACCTTATTTCTTAAACAAACTGCAACAACGTATTGTTACTGCAGGTAAGTATCTCGCTTCACTCTCTCATTTGAATAATGTAATCAAAATATGTAAATATTTTGGATGAGTTGGTTTATAAGCGAAAGGTGGCCAGTTAACTTGGCCACATTCGTTCGGTCAACAAGGAAAAAATAGCTAGTCCTCACACACGTGGTAGCAGTCAAGTCAAAGAAAAAGAGAATGAGGTCATAAGCAGTTGAGACTATGGATGCCCAAAGTGGGAGTTGATTACGAATTCATCCAAAAATATGAATTCATACCTCGGTTGCTAGCACACCACCTCAATCAACTCGACCATAAGAGGAAATAAATGTTCATCCCCATGCACTCATGCATTCCTCTTCCTTAGGCTCACTCTAGCAAGGTCCCTCTCTTCCCCAAGCAACCTATAGGAGAGGAAAACTTCAATTTTTTTTTATTTTTTATTTTTTATTTATTTATTTATTTTTTGTGCAGGACTTCCTACAAGATCCTACGGGATACAGTCAGGCAGTCTACAGGATTGGCAGAGAGAAATTTTAGAGGGGGAAACATAGGGGTCGACTACATCAAGCACAATGAGGAGGTAAGCTCTACATTTCCTCCCATTTTTCCAAGTAAAAAAGAACAGAAAAATCTCCTAGTTTGATTGAAATTGATAGTTGTATAAGGGAATTGTATCCATAGAAATTTCAGTCCCATTCCCTCCTTCATTAAAATTGTGTTTCATACATCTTTTCTCCTCAAATCACTAGACAAAATAACAAGGGGGTTAAATAGAACAGAGCCCATTAACATTGTAAGGATTCACCAACACCCTCCTATGCTATAAATATTCACAAGGCATAATTGGATGGGGTACTTTGAGAAATTGAGGGGGTATGATGCTGAAGTGGCTCAAGAGTTTTCTCTCTCCCTCATTCCACTGACCAGAACCCATGCCACTGTTGTCGTGAGACACCTCTCCATAGAGCTCACCCTTAAACTCATAAGCAGAATTACCACACTTCCCTTAGGAGTGCCTTGGAGAAAGGAGGACAAGGGAAATAACCAAACTGCAAAGAAGAAATTCTTTTAGAGGGAGAGGAGCCCATTGAAGACAAAAATTGAGTGAGGAGAGCAAGCATACCATACCCCTGGAATGAGGTAATCTACCACCTTATAAAATACATATCATGTGAAGGTAGGTATAGTTTTGTATATGGATATCACTTTAGGCTCAACATACCATACTTCCTTCTACAATCACTGATAAATACAAGCATGAAGGTGTAGGAAGGAAACTACCAACAACTAGCCCACCATGGGTTAATTAGAATCATCATCGAATATTCCCTCCACAACCTTAGAATTCCTATCATTTGGGCAATTTTTAGAGACATGCTGACAGAGGAGGATATCAAGGCCATCACATATGATAGAAGCCCTACTATCAGTGAAAAGGATGAAGAAGAGACTGAAACAGATGAAGAAGAAGTAGAGAGGGATGAAGAGGAAATATATGAGGAGGAAGAGAGGGAGAAGGGAAGTGATGAAGAAACAGAGGAAGATCTCAAGGAGGAAATCGATAAACAAGATGAGGATCTAGAGGGAGAAGAAGAGGAGAAGGACAAAGGCAAAAAGGGCAATGGAAAAGAGGAGGTAGAGGACAAGGAGGAGTCACCCAGGGTGTCTCTAGAACCCATTGAGAAAGAGGCAACAACTGCCCTCACTGCCCTTAGCACCCCTATCAAACAAAAAGGAAAAAGATAGAGGCAAACCCCCTTATACTTCAAAACAAGAAAAATTACAAGGATAAGGCAGGGAAAACCTCAAACTCCAACCAAGGTTACCATTGTTATTGAAGACTTACCCAAATAGTAGGAGAAGATGGCTCCTCTTACAAAAACCCAAGGAGAAAGATCCTCAACACAAACCTCCCCTAAGTCTTCTATCACTTATGAGATAAGGCCTGTGACTAGATCTACCTCAACGAAAGGAAACGACATCCTACAGGATACATAATAGGACCTACAGGAAGTAGAGGCAATCCTACAGGAAACTCTGTTAAACCTACAGGAAACTCAAAAATTGGATAAGGTAGGAAGTATGTAGCAAGAAACAAAGAGAGAGGAGCCAGAGCTAAGGGAACCTAGTCCTCAACCTAACCTTGACTCCTACTACAGATTTGTTGAAGGGGGTAGGGTCATTCCACAAAAAAATTTCCATCCCATTTTTTTTTTAACTTGATAAAGAAAGAGCCAGAACACGTAGATGGATGCAAATTGCCAAGTCCAAGGGAGTGGTGGACATTGGTCACATGGAGGAAAAGCTCAAAGATATGGGCAGAGAACTAAGTAGCATGAGGGACACAGAGGCCATAATGAAGGCTCAGTTGAAGGCAGAAAATGCATGGTTGAAAGGACAACTGCAAGAAAGAGAGAATCAATTGGCATCCATGGCTAGTCTATGTTTGGAAGAAATTCAGTGCATGATGCCAGCTAAGTCCTATGCATTATACCTTAAGGAACAATGGCTACAATTCCACTTCAAGACCTTAGCACAGAGAGGCACTATTCCATTCTAGGATTATAAACAATTCATTGATATCTGTGATCAAAGTACATTGGAGGATAGGGCTAGTATGTTCGAGTTCTACTTACATAACATGGCCTTCAAAAATCTGAATGTATGGGACCCTAATGCAAATCTAGGGGATTTATAGTTGAAGGCTTTGGCATCATGGATGAACCATGAGGAAGCAAGGGATGAATAAATGAAGAAGATATTGGGAAGGGAACAAACATAGCCTCCCATGATAAGAGTTGAGCAGTCCAATCCAATGGTTGTCATCAACACACATAATTTAATTGCAAATGATCCTCAACTTGCACCATGGTATCTTGCTTCCCAAGAGCAAGCAATTACACTTTTTGAGGATATGTTCAGATTGTTAGGGGATGACAACATGCAAGCTTACCAAAGGAGATGGAATACTTTGCCATATAGTTTGAAAATTAGAGAGTACCATTCTCCTCAAAGGATGAGAGAAGCACTGAACAAGACACCCATTTACAAACAAACCATCCAAAGGCTCAATGTCAATTGGACTGGCTTGAGACTTAGTCCACCGCTTCTCTTGGGGATGTTAGAAGGAAGGAAGGAAGAGGAAGAAAGAAAGTAGTGGGAGGAGGTAGAAGGAAGGCATGATTCTATGCACAAGGAGAGGAAACCACAGCAGAATCATGGGATGTCAGGGAGGCCACTAGAGCTATGAAAGACATGGATATTGATTGATTTGCTCAGAGGATGAGAAACACTTTTAGTAGTGGGTGATTATGATACTCATCATTGGGTAACTATATGGACCTTAATTCACCTCCTAGCTTAGTCAAATCAACTCTTCCCACAATTTATTGCATGTTTTGATTATATTTTGTTTAATGAGATGAGTTAAAGTGAGATATTATGCCTAGTGGACCAATGTGCATTGAATGCAGGTTTGAAAGAGAAAATCAGTGAATTTTTGCAAGATTAAGGGTTGCAACTTGAATGGGACAAGGAAGAGATATTGTAGGAGGTAAATCCTCCTCATTTACTCCTCCCTCATTCGAATATTCCTCAATCAATCACACCAGTTCATAGTACAAGAAGCCAAGTTGTGAAGATCAAAAGGAACCCGAGCAAGTGACAGTCAAGGAGTTAGTTCATCTCAAGTTTGGGAGCCGAGCCTCCCTAGATTTAAGGAAGTCATTGGAGACTTCAGTTGTATAAATAAAGAGGCTTAGAGTTTCATTAGGATTCAAATTTTTGTTGTAAAACCATTAGTTATTTTCGAGCTCCAGACTTGTGGAAGGCATTGCTATGTAATTTTCTGTTTTGATAATGAAAATGAGTTTTTTCTTGATCCAGCACTGAGTTAACTCAAAGGGATGAAGCTCTTGGGTTAGGGCCTAACCCTAGCAGCAAAGTCTCCTCTTCTTGTATCTATATTCTTAGATTGGTTTCATAGATTCATGGTTAAATTGTCCTTAGAAGTATTCCATTGCAAGTAGTGTAGATTTGATTATTTTGTTTATTAGTTGCTTCCATGTGCTTTACTTTAGCAGTGGGCTAGAAGGGATAAAAGGAACACAAAAAAGCTATCAATAGGTGTCTTGGACTCACTTCTTCCTTCAGGGATCATGATTTGAGGAAAGGACCCCTATGCAACCACAAAAAGACATAGAGATATTCTGCAAATGCACAATATCTCCCCGCACCCCCGCCCTCATATATGAGGGTGGAGGTGGGGGGAGATAAGGGTGGGGGTGGGGGGAGATATTGTGCAAATACTTTCTCTTAGAATTTAGAGTTTATTGTACTTGAACCAGCATTTGATTAGTTTGTAAGTGTAGGATTTAATCACTATTTCCTCCATTTTTAGTCTTACAGTAGATCTCATCAATGGTTCCATTTTATTCTACAATTTCCCTCATGCATGAAGTAGACAACTAGCTCATTAAACTTTGTTTTTCTATATGAGTGAAATTCTTCTTGTTTACATGATTTCTTTGGCAAATATCAATGTTTGATGTAGAGCAGGTGTTTTAGAAGTAGAGAAATATCTCATGGCAAGAAACCACCTTCCAAATTCATCCATCCATAATCATTCCTTGCTTTCACTAAGACCTTCACAAATTTCATCATTTTACATGGAAACTTCTCCAAGCATGTTGAGAAAATCCAACCATCTCCCAACCTTGGTTTTGAGTTCTGAGTGATCCTAGGAATTTTCTCACTCCATTCCACTCACCAATTGCCTTCCCTAGGCCTTCCATCACCTTCAGAACCCATCATTTTTCTCTTGGTTATATCCCGTAGAAATACAGGGAATCATGTAGGTTTTTAGGACATCCTTTAGGTTTTCCTGTAGTGGCTTGTTTTGAGGTCTAATTGAGGGAAAATCTCTAGGAAGCCACACAAGGTCACCTAAGGGTCTCCCAAACCTTCCAAACGTCCATCAACATCCCTAAGCCACCTACAACACCACCAAAAGAGATTAGCTTTCACACTTTTCTTTCCATAAAAAGAATAAAAAGAAAAAAAATAGATTTATTTTAGTCCATTACATGAAATTTAGCGATGTTTGATCTTTGAACTTCCATGCTTAGGACAGTAGCATTTCATACATGTTAGATTGGCATTCTTGTAAAGCATAGGTTCTCAATAGTTAGTTAGGAAATGGTGTGCTTTTAGCATTGGATTTCAGTCCTTTTCCATATTGCAATAGACAAGCTTTCTCCTAGAGTAGATTTTTATTTCTTTCATCAATAATCAAGCTTCTTCTGAATCCATAGAAGTTTGGCTTGAAAACACTAGTGGTCTCTCATGAGATGAACAGTGAAAAAAGGTAGAACCATCACTTTTACTTGTGTATACAACACTGTCACCTCCAAGTTTGTACGAACCCCGGGTTGATAAAGTAAATTTGGTAGCCCTAGGAGTTGCAACATTCTTGTTGCAATACTGGTGCTCATCATGAGTATGGAAACAATGAATAATCATAATAAAAATTAATCCCTTGGAGGATCCCTTAAGTAGATGTCATTACACATCTAGATTTCAATATTATTACTAGTGAGATATTTTTGGACAATCTTTATACTTGATCTTTCTATGAGTCCTTGTAAAGGAAAATTGGGCGATATACACACATGTGGCACAACACTTTTCTGATTGGTGTGTGGGGAATAGAAATGAGGGAAGCCACAAAAAATATTTGTGTAATAGCCCCTGGTTGATTTTCTATGTAAATAAATTAATACCAAGGTCATGGGACACATATTCCAAACTGAATGGTGGGTAAACATTATAGTGGGCATCACATGCGGTTTATTAATGGCTATGGAAATTGGCAAAGGAAAAGAGGCAATAAATGAAATTTAATTAGGTAAATAAAGGAAAATAGGAAAAAAGGAGATGAAGGGACACAAATATGCATGTAAGGGAATTTGGGGAGAAATTAGAGGAAAATGAAAGAAAAAGGAAAAATGAAAGGAAGAGACTATCATCAATGATAAAAAGGCATCTAGGAAAAAATTCACAGCTTTGGTCAATTTAGCTTTTGGCTCTCTTCTTCCATAATATTGCACTCTTGCACACTTCGATCATTCTTGGAGCATCCTAGCATTTACTTGGACTTGGAGAGAAGCAAGCAAAGGATAAGAAAGGAATTGGAGGACAACGGAAAAGAAGGTTGGATTAATAGCTACAACTAGAGTTCATTGCAGGTAATAGGTTGCATGTGTGATTTCCTTGATGAGATTTGGATGCATGATACATGCACATGTTTCTTCAGTTATTTAGCTATCATTGGCATGGGATTTTCTTGGATTAACAATGGTTTGAGCCTTTCCTTGCCATTTCCTAGATAGTCATGGTGTTGAGGGTGCCTTGTGTTGGTTTAAGCTTTGGATGGCTAGTAGACTTTGGATCCTAGTGACGTGGTCTCATGAAATTCCTAAGGGTCAAGGGTGGATATGGGATTTCTCTTGGAACTCTTGATGGATGGGTAGAGATAGGAAAATTCCTATGGATGTGGTGAAGGAATTTGGAGGCATCCAATATTGTTCTAGTGTTAGTTGATATTTTTGGATTGTTTAGGTGAAATCACTATGGTTGAGGGTTGAGTTGGTTTGGCCTCTGCAAGCCTTGATTGGTTTTATTTTGGTTTAACCCCTATGATCACACATCATGGTTGGAATATGGCTTGGGGGTGATTGGCTGAAAGAGACTTTTTGTTCAACCTAATATATGGTTGGGTGTTACATGGAAGTCCCTGACTTGGTTGGATTTTGCATATACTAATATGAGGTATTTTCCTATTGTGATTAATGAGCATATGTATTGAATATTATTTGGATATTATCAATGATTTTTCATGGCTTATGCTTTGGTTATATGTGGGTTATATGCATGGTTATATGTTGTGTTGTTACTATGGATCTTGTTGATGGTTTGATAAGTTATTGAATGGTTGATGAATGCATGGGATAAAAAGTGTTGTTGTAGCTACTTGAGAGGGCATTAGACCTTCTTGATGATTCTCTGATGAAGTTCAGAAGTTTATAATCAGATATGCATTCATGACCTATAGCATCTATGTTTATCACATGTTTGATGAAATGTATATCATGTATTCAACATGTTTTGGGAAAGGTCTAGCTCTAGCGTTATTTGTTTAGACTTGTTATCATCATTGATTTAATTATGGAAGGTTCTAGGCACTTCTGGGCATTTGCCTAAAGACTATCCATGAAAAATTTGCATAGATCTTGCCAATGCATGCACATGACTGAAATATTTGGGTTATAACTGCATGTGGGTAGGCTTATGGGTGTGGTTGGAGCATCATAACCACATGCACAATGTGTTATGTGTGCGATTGGAGTGTCAAGCTTGTAAAAATGAGTTCTAGATCAGGGGTTGATCACCAGGGGTGGCTTTCAAGTTACTTACTGATCTAGTGTCCCTGAGGGGTGATAATATATGTTCTAGTTTGTAGACACTGCTTCCATATCTGGAACTTGGAGTTTGGATCATGTCATAGTAACACTCAAATCATGTTTACCGTAGAGAGCTTGTAAAATATTGTAAATGTGGTATGGGATGGTTACAAATAGATATCATAGCAAGGTTGCAACATTGGACCTTGGGGTACATGTGCTTGTTATGCATGCATGTCAGTTGTCTATGTGTTTTCTATGCATGAATTGTTATTCTATTCATGTATGAATTGACATGCTTGTGATATTGTATCGTGCTAATCTAGATTGGCCTATGTAGATGTAATAACCTCTCCTAAGATACATTGAGGCATGATTTTCATTATTTATTCTATTTGTTTTATATGAAATAGTATGTTTTCAAGAAATAAAAGATCAGGGATGAAGAGAAGAGTGGTGGAATACAGTTCACATGACTCCCCTTACAAGCCTGATGTGAAATTAGCGGAATGGGAAAGGTAAGCTGAGCAGCAAGGAGAAGAGTATTCTCCTAATATAGCATCTACGCTAAGGAGTATGAGGGTAGATATTTGAATTTGCAAGGAAGATAATGATAGCTTGATTGAGGCATGGAAAACACTTTTTAGAGCTCAAGAAAATAAAGTAAAAGTCAATGAAGTGATTCTTTAGAGCATTACGGATTTGCAGAAGCACTCACAACTAGGGAAAAATCATGGAGATAAACAGGAGGAGAAGACCAATCAGGCATATGCTAGTAGGTATCTGAGGAGATACATGATGGATAGAGATGATACAACCAGAGGTGGCAGATATTTGGATACACCTGACAGTCGGGATAACACTTATGGATTTTATTCTAGCTTCGATTCTAAGAAACATCATCGTCATTACCTCCATCATCCTTATAGGAGGAGTGAGAGGGGGTAATTTCCAAATGAGTTTAGGAAAGACAAGCCTCCTAATTTTGATGGGGAAGTGAAGAAATAAGAAGATGCAGAAGAATGAATACTTGGGATGAATAAGTTCATCAGATTGCATGATTATTCAAAGAACATGAAAGGTAAGATAACTATATTCAGTCTTAAGGGAAAAGTAGATATCTAGTGGGAAGATGTTAAGCGGGTTAGAGGAATTAGGGAAGAGGAGATGAGTTAGCATGATTTTAAAAGACTCTTCATGAAGAAGTACTTATCTTAGAGGTATTATGATGGGAAGGCCAAGGAATTATATGAGATTAAGATGGGTTCCATGAAAGATGAGGAGTACACAACCAAGTTTATAGAGTTGTTGAGGTATTTCCCTACCTTAAGGGTGAGAAGACAAAGGTACAAAGGCTCATCAATGGACTGACATTAGAATTCAAGGATCATATTGAGTATGATTATACTCAACCATTGGAGGAAGTCATCTGAAAGCTCAAGCATTTTTATGAGTAGACTGAGTGCAAGCCTGAGTTGAAGGACTAGAAAGGTAATAAGACAACATAAATAAAATGGTGTAAGAAGTAAGGAATATCTCATGATGCATATGAAAAGGAGAATTTGGGATCTTAGAAGAATTTCAATGTAGATGAGAAAGGAAATGGGTCTTAGCTGGAGGAGTAGAAGAATAAAGGTGATGGAAGGAAACCTTTGAGGTGTTGGAATTGTGTTGGAGAGCTACACATGAGGGATTTTCCATCATATTAGGGTGATAGGCCTTATATTTGTTGGGTTGTGTTATATTCTTTCCACGACTAACATCCCTAGTTAACTAGGGGGTTAGAGGGGGGGCGAAGCCCCCCTTCATTGCACTGATTGCACAGCAGGGGACAATTAGCCCCCCTCTATGGGGTCTGGGGCACTACCCCGGGGAATTTTTTTTGGGACCCTATATTAGTTAGGCGGACCTACCTATGGTTTTGTGCATGGTTTTCAAACATGGTTTTGGGCATGATGGTTTTCGTTCCATGGTATTGGATGCTTCAGTATGTATATATATGTATTGTAACATTGAAAGGAACATAATGAAAATTCAATTTGGTATTCCTGGTTTTGGGATCTAGGGGAAAATATCTATGTATATTTGTTTTATATGTTATGCTCTTGCTATTATTTATTTTCTATATTTTAGAATTCATATGCAAGTAATTTCTGTATGAGGTTAAGACCTACATTTGGTATCAAAGCTATTTTGGCTTCAAGGGGATGCATTTGTTGTTGAGGGGTTTCACTTGGGCCTGTGGTATAACCTATTCAATGGGAGATCTGCGGGATCGATTATGGTGGTGAAAGAATATGGTGAGTAGTGGAAAGATAGAGATCGAGAAATTTAATGGTCAGATTTTTGATTTATGGAAACTCGAGATGGAGGATGTGTTGGTAGATAAAGATCATTAGATCATGGTAGATCTAGGTACCAAACCAATGGGAGTGTCCAATGAAGAATGGAAGAATTTGGATCGGAAGACAAGGAGCACAATGTGATTGTGTGTCATAGATTCAGTATTGTTGAATGTATCAGGGGAAGCTACGACTAAGGATTTGTGGGACAAGTTAGGGACTTTGTACCAATCAAAGTCTCTGGTGAATAAACTGTTCCTACAGAAAACGTTCTATAACATGAGGATAAAAGATGGAGACTTGATGGCAGAGCATCTGAACGCATTTAATATTGTGGCAAGTCAGTTATTATCCATTGATATTAAAATTTTATATCAAGATAAGTGCATCAGTTTGTTGTGTTCTATACCAGATTCGTGGGATAGTCTGGTTATTGCAATAGGTATTAATGCAACTACCTTGCAGTTTGATGAAATAGTCTCATCCTTGCTAACGGAGGAGATGAGACGGAAAAATATGGAGAGCTAGAATGGTGATGCCTTGTCTATACAAGGAAGGTCCCAGAACAGAAACAAAAATAAGTAATCGAGCGGGAGATATAAATCTAGAGGGAGATCTAAATCTCCAGGAAAACCTATAGAGGTGTGGTATAAATGCGGAAAGGAAGGGCACTACAAAAGGGATTGTAAATCTAAAGCTCCTGACAAAGGAGAGGGATCTGATGATGCTCCTTCTACAGAGGCAAAAACCACCTCAAATGAAGGTGGGGATGTGTACTTGGCTTCTTCAAGTACACATGTAGATCATGAGGCATAGTTGATTTACTCTGGTGCATCCTTTCACTTCACTCCCCATAGAGAGTGGTTCTGCGAGTATGAGAAATATGATGGTGGTGATGTCTTCTTGGGGGATGATAAGAAGGCTAAAATCATTGGTCATGGAAAAGTTAAGTTGAATTTGCAAGGTGGAAGGATTAGAACATTTTTGGGTGTTCTGCATATTCCTGCATTGGCCAAAAATATACCTACAATATGGCTCGGGGAGAACTAGTATTGATGCGGGGAGTTTGGATTGGAACTATGTACAAGTTGCAAGGTAGCACTGTTGTTGATGGGTGCAACATTTCTATGGTTCCTAAAAGTGGAGTAGAAAATCTAGTGGTCTCTGGAGAAAAAATCGTGCTATGGAATTAAAGGCTTGGACATATTGGAGAGAAGGGCCTTCAAATACTTCATGGTAAAGGTATGGTAGAATCTATGACTAATAGCTCTCTAGATTTTGATTTCTGTGAAAATTGTCTATATGGGAAGCAAAATTGGGTGAGTTTCCCCTCTGGTGGCAAGAGGGCGAAATAGATATTAGAGCTTGTGCACAGTGATGTGTTTGAACCTATGAAGGTTCCATCACTGGGTAAGTCTGTGTACTATGTATCATTTATAGATGACTTCTCAAGGAATACATGGATATATTTCCTTAAGAAGAAATTTGAAGTCTTTGACAGGTTTAAAGAATTTAAGGCTATGGTGGAAAACCAAACATAGAAGAAGACAAAGGTGTTGAGGACAGATAATGGTGGAGAGTTTTTCAAGAAGGAATTTTAAGAATTCTGTAAGAGGTGTGGTATAGCATGGCAGAAGAATACTCCATACACACCTGAGAAAAATGGAGTTTTTGTTATGGGAATAAGTACCCTAGGGCTTTGGGTTAGAACCCCAATAGAGCAAGAGTATTCTACAGAAAGAAACACACATACAACTCAGACAACATGCTTAAATAAACAAACTATGTAAGGATGAACATACTTGGATGTCCTTCGTTAGGTAGTTCTAGCAGGGTTCAGACCCTCTTCAAATCCTGATGATCTTCAAATCTGCGAATCAACCAATCCAAACATACATAGTATAATATATATAAAGCATTTTAATGAAATCAAATTTATATCATATAAGCAAATGATTAGTTATACATCAAAATAATCATTCATACATGAATTACAACAACATCTGATGCATAAACAAGGTCAATCTCAGGAACAAAACAACATTTCCTTTTATTGTACAAAACTATAATAAGCATGGAAAGAGTTCACCTGAGTCTTCTTCTTCCGGCTCCAAGTGGAACCGTCCTCCGGATCCGTCCAGTCCCAGTCTTCAACAACCTCCTTCGATAACCAATACCATGATATCTCAAGCAAGTGGGAGAATATCAACACTCAAGGAAACAAGGGTTTCCTGAACTTGGGGAAGTGCTTGAAGCACAGGGATACTTCAAACTTGGTCAGGGGATAATATTCGTATAGTAATTCTATCTCTTATCTCCTCCTTAAGTTCTTCCCATAGAAGTCTATTTATACTTCTCCCAATTATTTTTTTAGTTGGGAAACAGTTGGGCCATGGGCACTAGGAGGTAATAAACAGGTAAAATTCGTGAACTACACCCATAATTAAGGAAATTTATTTATTTTCAAGTGTTTTAACACATATACGTGGGTTGGGTATTGACTAACCCACGTGTACATGCTTTTATCATAGGGAAAAGTAGCGTACAGGGAGTAAAACATTGTTTCTAAAATATTTGGACCAAGTCTGGAAGGAGGGTTTGCCCTAGGCCATAAACCAAGCATCACAAATACCAAGGGTGATATTTGGAGCTATAAAAAATGCCCCCTAATATATGAGGTCAGAAGGGGTACATGATGGAAAAAATGTATTAAGTATATGGAAAGGAAACCTATCAAAACTGAGAATGACTTCACCAGATTTTAGCTTGCCAAGCCATCAGAAAAGAAGATAAAAAAGAAATAGCTATCTGAGGTGGGCATACCCATGCTCAGAGAAAGTAAAGCATGCCCCCATATCAAGTACAAGCGGATCCACTATGTATACAATTATAAAGGTCTGAAAGTACATAATGGATCATCTGATCATGATTGAACAAGTACATGTCTGAATATCACATATAAGAAGATGATCAATGACGCTGAAAGATGAAGCTGATCACTAATGTCAAAAGCTGATCCCAATAGTACCAAATGAACATGATGGAATAATATGATACTACACCGCAACTCGGATGCTAGCATATAAGATGTCGCTGCGAAGGAATACAACATATAATGTGGATGGTGTCGACTCGCAGTAACTAGAGCAATTGACAAGTGAACCAAAGAATGTTGATGCAACCCGAGGTCTTCATTGACCGTCGTGGTACATTTCTACATAATGGGAATAAATGATTTGATGTTGACCATGAGAGAAATCATTTGATTACCAGTCATTGATGTATGCCATTAACAAACACGAGACTACTCACCGATAATGATAATGAGAGTCAAGGTACCCAATACAATATAACAAGTGTGAGTGAATGAGCTGAAGTCGAACACCTGGAAGAATCTATCAATCAAGGGACAATGATGGTTTCCCACTGTCGATGGCGAAGGAATCTACTACTGATGACTACAAACCCCAAGGTACTACCAAATGGACTTTAGATCTTTGCCCCAGAGCAATAAGTAATAGTTGATAGGAAAATATCCACTAGAAGGAAGGCATTAAGGCATCCTTCATCAATCTAGCGCGAGTGCAACCCGTAGGCCGATAATGTGGAAGGAATCAGATGAATAAGATGTAGTAACCCAACTGAAGCACATTTCCGGCATACACAAGATGTATCTAGCGTACGATAGAAACCCTCTGAACCAACAAATAATGGAAGCTGACACAGAGGTGAGGAATCCACCAATAGGGTCAAATGGAAAACAAGGGACTACAAGAATCTCGATGTGTGATAATGAAAGCTGATGTCGAACACAAGGGAAACCACTAAGTCAAATACCCATGATACTGATCAATGTCAAGCACAAGGTGACCTATCAATAATGGAAATAGGGCCAGGGTGTGGCTCTAGGCTTACCCTCAGAGCAATATGTCATTGTCGATAAGGACAAGACCGCCAGCAAGAAGTCAATGGAAACATTCTCAAATGGGCACGAGCAAAGGACCAATATAATTGATGTGATGACAAACATGACACTGAAAACCACAGATGGGCAACTACAAAATAGGTTAAGGGACACCGCGAAGAGGCCGACTCAGGGTTACTTCCCTTAAACAAAAGCACGACCCAATGATGACTATGTGGCAGCATATGATAACTCTATATAAGTTCGTCATGCAGGAGGCACGAGTGAACTCTCCATATGATTGGAAGAGATAACCAATTGGAGGAGAACTAACTCAATAATAAGGTTAAGGCGTACCTAAGTCAAACTAAATCCCGCCCAAAATGGAGGAGAGACTTTGTTTTGAGTGCTTTGTTCAAGGGTGACACGACTGACTCTAGCTGGCAACAATATATGGAAATGTTGTCCCGCTCCCGCTCTTTTTGGAATATATATATTTTTTGTCTTTTTCTTTAAGCTGGAAAAAGAATAAAGAATGCTATAGTACAGTGGAAAGAACGAGTGTCAGTGAAACACATGATCTAGTTCCAGGGATGGGAAAAATCCTATGCTCAATGTAGGGAGGCGAAATTGGTCAAGGACACTCAAAAGATCGTTCCTTCCATGGATCAAAGGGTGTGTCAGGTTGCAGAAGCTAAGTGATTACAGGTTTGATTTTGCAAAAGACATGGTCAAATAAGTGGCTTAAACACGAATCCAAGTGAAGTCGACTTAAGGCCAAAAGGTGCAAATAGTCAAAATGCAATGCAACAATACAACTCAACACAAAGGAGCCCCTAGGGTATAAGGTTAGAAATAAGTGTAGAATCAAGGAGAATGTGTCCTCAACGCACAAGTCATGGCAGACTAAAGAGGACTCCCGAGCCTAAGAACAAAAAATCAACATGGGTGCCAAGTGACAACAAAGTACTATCTAGGGCACCCATGATAAGGTAGGCTCTACCACACAAGTCATGATACTTCTAAGTAATGAGAAGGTTTTGCACCATAACTTGGTGGGGTCGATCCTAAGGAAAAAATGGGAAAGGAAACTGATAAGTGCACAATGCAGGTGAAAATCCTAACCTATATGCCAGTTTTGAGAACTAATACCTGTCAGAATGGATCAACCATAAAAATTTCCAAAGGAGAAATCTTCCAAGCTCTGTAGACATCAATAGGAACACTAAACAAGAAGTTAATACATCCCACATAGAAACATCAGATAAAATCTTGCGCTATAGAATACAAAACTTGAAAATGCGTACCTTATATATACAATATGGTACAGGGAACAACGTAACCTTGCAATTTACGCATAATAGTTTTTCTGGACAAACCCCTTGCAGTGCTCAGGCCAAGGACTCCTTTGGTAGTCAAAACTCATGGCTTCAAAGATTTCCTCCTGTGAAGGAAAATCAAATTCTGAGAAATCATGGAAACTACAAGGATCAAAAGAGGGAATTAAGGGGTCCCATGTCCCTATAGGAAGAATCTCTCGGTCAACTGCTGGGATCAAGTCCCAAGAAGGAGAATAATAGGTCAAAGGGTCATTCTCAGAAGCGATTTAACATTGAGGATTCAATGCCACATAATTCACCCGTGGCTGGGTAGAGTCTACTTGAACACTTGGAACAAACCAAGGGGTATTCTGTAGTAAATTCAAATTAGGATGGTGATTATTACATGCAAGCTTATTAATAGTGACAATATTCCCTTCGTGAGGAAAAGACGTCACTCAAAAGAGTGAAGACACCACAACATTCATAGCATAGACATAATCACACCCAAGTAGCATATTAAAGTCTAAAGGGCTATCAACCACCATCATATTGATTAAGACAGTCTTCCCACCTAAAGTAATAGGCAATAGAGGAAGAACACCCATAGATTCACTAGGTCTTCTATCATAGACTAACAACTGACTTTGAGCTATCAACAAGTTTGGGGAACCCAAAGATTTCCAAGTCAAAGAGGATATAATACTTGTAGAGGATCCTTCATCCACCATACATCAATAAACGTTTGTGGAATTAACTCTGAAATTTATTTGGAAAGGTGTAGTGGAAGGAATACGAGGCTCGACAAGACTATCCCAATCAAAGGAGGCCCTCCTAGAACTTGGAGGGGGAACATTCGAAGAAATCGGGATGCCCCCTATACGAGAAGATTCTTTACTAGAAATCAAACAGACTCTTTTGTTAGGCACTTCACCCCTCAAAAGAAGAGTGTAATCAGCCAGAGATTGCACTGGCTTAACTACATTATCAACCAATGGTTGATGGGACTGTTGAGAAACCATATCAGGCACAGGAGTAGAAGAACTTTCAGACTCAGACCATATCCTTTGTACCTCTAGAATACCAGGGCACAAATGAATAATATGGTCTCCCTTGCATATCTTACAAGGGAAAAGGTTTAAAACTTCTACGTCCAGGTTTCTTATCAACATCCATTCCACCAACATGACTAGCAGTGGTTTGTGGAGAGTCCCAAACATGACTTGTAGAGGTCAGTGACTCTTTGCTAGTATGACTTGCAGTGACTAGAGTTATGCCCCCAGCATGACTTGCAGTGGTTGAAAGCTGATCTCCAACATGAATAGCAAAGGTTGATGAGGAATTGCTAGTATGACTCATAGTGACTAGACTTGTGCCCCTACCATGACTTGCAGCGGTTGAAGGTTCATCTTCAACATGACTGGCAGAGGTTGATTATGAATTGCTATTATGACTCGTAGTGACTAGACTTGTTCCCCCAGCATGACTTGCAGTGGCTGAAGGCTCATCTCCAACATGACTAGTAGAGGTTGATGATAAATGGATAGAATTATTCTTCTTCTTCATCTTCCTCTTTCTCCTCTTTTTAGATTTATTATTACAAGAAGGAGGAGAAAGAGGAATCTTAGATTTCTCTTTGAAAGAAGATGAACAATTAACATCCATGTGATGCCCCTGAAATAAAGCATTCATTTGAGAAGCTTCAAGAACATCTGGAATATTCGAAGTGGACCACAGCCAAACTAAAAGTCCAACATTCAATCTGAGAATATTCAAAGTGGCCATCAAGGGAGTACCAACGTTTCCAAAGAAAGAAAAGCGCAAGGATCCCCTTTTGGGAGGGTACCTCGATTGGTTTCCATAGGAATATCAACTATATCTAATTGATTCATAGACCCTTCCCTTACGAGAATGTACAAATGAATTTTCAGGGAAGATAGATACATAATCAAAACCTTTGCCCTTGAGGAGGAAACTCCACAACTTTCGAAAGAAAGATCAAAATCCTTTCAAGATCATTGGAGTGGTAGGTTAGTCACTTAGAATCTAAAGTCCAAAAGTGACTAGACTAAAATACCTAAAGCCAACTATATACAAGGAGCAAAGAGCACTCAACTATAAAGTCCCTAAAGATACAACCAATCAAGCAACTTCCAAGTACTTTTGCTCTGGGTGATGAGGAACGGACACAAAAATACAAGAAAGTGAAGTAATGGACCTTCCAAAGATAGTCTAGGATAATGACGGCCCAGGCCTACCAACGAAGGTATCAGAGGTAGTTACGCTGACCTCCAGACAACAGCCTTTCCCGGTGCAAGCCCTCAAGCTTCGCAAGGGTTCCCTCCAGAAGTACTGCTAAACGTGATACAACGTCAACCTCAGGTGCCACAGGATTCCCCTCTGTGGCCACCTGCGTGGATTCCTATGATAGGCAACTATGGACACCAACTCTTATCAAAAGTTGGGCAGAACAGTCGTGAGGTAGGATTCGACAAGTAAGAGAGGGGGTATCTCTCATCCTTATCTTCACTAACACTCGTGCTTGACTCCCAGTCACAGAGATTTCTTACTCTCCCTAATGCTATTGGATTTCACTCTTTAATCAAACTTTGATTTTTTACAATTTAGAGTGGCCTTGGAGAGTTAACTCTCCCCTCGCCTAATCTAAGGCCCTAATAAACCTAAAATTGTTGGTGTATTCTGATGACAATACAAAAAAGTTCTAGTATATTTTATTAAGCGCTTGATTTTAAAGGTTGTTCTTTTAAGTCAAGGGTATGGGAGTGAAACTAATGATGTGTGTATGACTCAACTAAAATTAATGAAAAATTAACTACATGAATGCAATCTTTTTTCCTTCAATGAAAAGAGATCTCTACGTAGGTTCTACAAAACTTTTATAAAGCAAAAACTTTTTCTTTTCTTTTCTTGCAACACTCTTCACACACGCAAAAACTAAAAAGGTTACTAATTCTTTAACAATGAAAACTATCCTAATGCATGGTGTAATGAAGATGCAAGATCCTAAATCACTCTAAAAATGAAAGCAATTGTTTATAACCATTAATAAGCCAACTTAAGTATTGAAGATAATACAAACTTTGAATGCAAAAATTCTCTTCAAACAAGAAGGTTAGATCGCAAAGATCACAATTCACTTTCAAAAAATGAAAAAGGAACTAAAAACTTGATTAAAGAAAAGAAAAACAATGTTTTTAAAGAGTTTTCTATTCCAAGAAACAATCAAAACAACTTTTCGAAAGCACTCTTAAATGCCACCAAAGACGCAAAGACCGAAAGAAGAGCACAAGGAAACTTTTCAAGTCACAAATTTGACAATGAATGAAAACTTGAACAAAAAAGGCTTCAACTTGCACTAAACGACCCAAAAGGTAGCAAAGAGCTTTAACAAACTAACCAAGAAGTCAGGAAAGAAACACTTTCAAATTTGTCAAGAAGAAACTTTTAAAAAGCAAGAAAATTTGTCAGGCCACAAAATGACAGAAAGCAAAGCAAGTAGACCAATAATCAAGCTTGACAGAAAGATTGAAAAGAATATGCTATTCCGGAAGACCAAAAAGATCAAGAACCTCTATAAGAAGTCTTGTGTGTCCAAACACAAATCATAAAACTCACTCAAAAGCAAACCTAGGTCAAAATTTTTCAAAGCAGAAGAGAATTCAAAACAGTAAACTCACTGAATAATTAAATTCCAAAGACAGTAACTGACCACTCAGAAACCAAACAGACCAAGAAACAAATCTTTTTGGGTAGAAATATTTGAAAAAAACATGCAAAAAATGGTATACGCAACTATGTTCCAGTATAGGTGCGTGTACACGCTATTCTTATAAAAGAAACTCATGTATACGTGGTTTCAATTCACAGAAACAAGCATGTGTACGCTACTGTAAATAGACAAAGATGCATATACTGAGTTTTGCAGGAAAAATAAAAAACAAGGCTGATCAAAAAGATCAAACTTGAGGTCTGAGTTCCTACATGAGCAAGCAATATTGTCATAGCAAGCAAACCAAGAACTGAGCCCTGATTGACACTGAACAACCCAAACTAGGAATAACAAGATTGTTATCCCCAGTGGAGTCGCCAATTCTGTTATGGGAATAAGTACCCTAGGGCTTTGGGTTAGAACCCCAACAGAGCAAGAGTAATCTATAGCAAGAAACACACATACAACTCAGGAACATGCTTAAATAAACAAACTATGTAAGGATGAACATACCCGGATGTCCTTCGTTTCGGTAGTTCTAGCAGGGTTCAAATTCTTTGCAACACCTAATGATCTTCAAATCTGCGAATCAACCAATCTGAACATACATAGCAGCATATAGATAAAGAATTTTAATGAAATCGACTTCATATCATATAAGAAAATGGTTAGTTATACATCAAAATAATCATTCATACATGAATTACAACAACATCTGATGCATAAACAAGGTCAATCTCAGGAACAAGACAACATTTCCTTTTATTGTAGAAAACTATAATAAACATGGAAAGAGTTCACCTGAGTCTTCTTCTTCTGGTTTCAAGCAGAACCATCCTTTGGATCTGTCCATTCCCAGTCTTCAACGACCTCCTTCCATAACCAATACCATGATATCTCAAGCAATTGGGAGAATATCAACACTTAAGGAAACAAGGGTTTCTTGAACTTGGGGAAGTACTTGAAACACAGGGATACTTCAGACCTGGTTAGGGGATAATCTCAGTATAGTAATTCTATCTCTTCTCTCCTCCTTAAGGCCTTCCCATAGAAGTCTATTTATACTTCTCCCAATTATTTTTTTTAGTTGGGAAACAGTTGGGCCACGGGCACTAAGAGGTAATCAACAAGTAAAACCCATGAAATTCGCCCATAGTTAAGGAAATTTAATTTTTGTAAGTGTTTTAACACATATATGCGGATTGGGTATTGACTAACCCACATGTACACGCTTTTATCATAGGGAAAAGTAGCGTACAGGGAGTAAAACACTATTTTTAAAATATTTGGACCAAGCCTAGAAGGAGGGGTTGCCCTAGGCCATAAACCAAGCATCACAAATACCAAGGGTGATATTTGGAGCTATAACAATTGTAGAAAGAATGAACAAGACATTGATGGAAAGGGCAAGAAGCATGCTCAATGGTGTTGGGTTAGCACAAGAATTATGGGTAGAGGTGGTAGAGATTGCATGTTACCTGGTCAATAGATCACCTTCATCAGCATTGGAGGATGAGACTCCATAAGAGGTATGGACTAGTGAGAAACCCTCTCTTTCACATCTGAGGGTATTTGGATGTGATGCATATGTACATGTTCCAAAGGAGAAAAGAACAAAGTTGGATA
>APFE030985550.1:101443-141543 GCA_000404065.3 Pinus taeda
GGGGTTTGAGAGGGGCAGTTAGCCTCCCTCTACTGGGTCCGGGGCAGCGGCCCAGGAAAATTGTTTTGGACCCTATATTAGGTAGGCGGACCTACCTATGGTTTTTTGCATGGTTTTCGCACATGGTTTTGTGTGCGATGGTTTTTGTCCATGGTATTGGATGCTTTGACATGTATATATATGTATTGTAATATTGAAAGGAACATAATGAAAAATCAATCTAGTAGTCCTGGTTTTGGGATCCAGGGGAAAATCTATGTGTATATTTGTTTTATGTGTTATGCTCTCGCTATTGTTTATTTTCTATGTTTTAGAATTCGTATGTAGGTAATTTCTGTACGGGGTTAAAACCTATAATATTTACAGTGCTCGAGAGGCACAAACAATTAGGGATGTTGGCAAGAGTATTCGTTAGATTTATGCAGCAGAGGATAACAAGAAAGAAAATCATCGGGCATATATTATCGAGATGGAATGTAAGCTTTGTGATCAAGTTGTTTCTATTTCGATCAATCTTGGAACTAATTATAGCTATATTAATCCTAACTTGATGGATCAGTGCTAGTTGGGTAAAGAAGTGCATGTAGAATCTTGGCTGGTGCAGTTGGTTACAGGGACCAAGAGAACAGTTCATCACTGGGTGAGATCTTGTGCACTTGAATTGAATGGTATGCCTACATCAGCACATCTAAATGTGCTTCCTTTAGGATAATATAGTATGCTTTTGGGCATAGATTGGTTGTTCATTCACAAGAACAAGTGAGTGCCTAGATGATGATGGGAAAGGAGAATATTGTAGGAAAAGAAGAATCCTACATCAGTGAGAATGGTTAAAACTATGCAGGTAAAGCGCAGTTGCAGAAAAGGATGTGTATTGTTTGAAGTTCATATTTCCAGTGGAAAAGGGAAAGAGGATAAGGACGATGAAGTCTTGAAGAGGAATAATGTTTTGTAGTAATTTCAAGATGTGTTTCCTATATATATTTAAGAGTTTTGGATATTCGTGGCTTTGTTGATGCATATTGTGCTGGAGATATGGATCAGAGAAGATCTACAAGAGGGTATGTGTTTAACCTATTTGGAGGTGCAGTTAGTTGGATGAGTAAGAAACAATCTGTAGTGGCATTATCAACTACAGAGGCAAAATACATGGCAACCACTCATGCAAGCAAGGAAGTAGTCTGGTTGTAGAGATTGTGTTCAAGTATGGGGTTAGTACATGGAGCTATAAGAATAGACTATGATAGCCAAAGTGCAATTTTCTTGGCAAAGAACCCTGCTTACCATTCAAATATGAAGCACATTGATGGTCAGTATCATTTTGTGAGGGATATGATAGAAGACAAAAATGTGTTGCTCATAAAGGTGGACACTTTGAAGAATACTATAGATGCATTGAAAAAATCTGTGAGCTATGAGAAGTTCTCTTAGTGTAGATAAACAATGGGCATTGCAAGGCTGGATAAATGACTAAGATCTCCAGTGGCTCCCTCTGGAAAGAAAACAACGAGTGAGAGAATGTTGGGTTGTGATATATTCTTTCCATGACTAGCACGCCTAGTTAATCAGGGGGGTTAGAGGGGGAGAAGAGCCCCCTTTCATTCCACTGATTGAGTAGTGGGGGGGGGGGGGTCATAGGGGGTTTGAGAGGGGCAGTTAGCCTCCCTCTACTGGGTCCGGGGCAGCGGCCCAGGAAAATTGTTTTGGACCCTATATTAGGTAGGCGGACCTACCTATGGTTTTGTGCATGGTTTTCGCACATGGTTTTGTGTGCGATGGTTTTTGTCCATGGTATTGGATTCTTTGACATGTATATATATGTATTGTAATATTGAAAGGAACATAATGAAAAATCAATCTAGTAGTCCTGGTTTTGGGATCCAGGGGAAAATCTATGTGTATATTTGTTTTATGTGTTATGCTCTCGCTATTGTTTATTTTCTATGTTTTAGAATTCGTATGTAGGTAATTTCTGTACGGGGTTAAAACCTACAATATTTACAGTGCTCGAGAGGCACAAACAATTAGGGATGTTGGCAAGAGTATTCGTTAGATTTATGCAGCAGAGGATAACAAGAAAGAAAATCATCGGGCATATATTATCGAGATGGAATGTAAGCTTTGTGATCAAGTTGTTTCTATTTCGATCAATCTTGGAACTAATTATAGCTATATTAATCCTAACTTGATGGATCAGTGCTAGTTGGGTAAAGAAGTGCATGTAGAATCTTGGCTGGTGCAGTTGGTTACAGGGACCAAGAGAACAGTTCATCACTGGGTGAGATCTTGTGCACTTGAATTGAATGGTATGCCTACATCAGCACATCTAAATGTGCTTCCTTTAGGATAATATAGTATGCTTTTGGGCATAGATTGGTTGTTCATTCACAAGAACAAGTGAGTGCCTAGATGATGATGGGAAAGGAGAATATTGTAGGAAAAGAAGAATCCTACATCAGTGAGAATGGTTAAAACTATGCAGGTAAAGCGCAGTTGCAGAAAAGGATGTGTATTGTTTGAAGTTCATATTTCCAGTGGAAAAGGGAAAGAGGATAAGGACGATGAAGTCTTGAAGAGGAATAATGTTTTGTAGTAATTTCAAGATGTGTTTCTTATATATATTTAAGAGTTACTACTCATAGGGAAGTGGACTTCTCCATTAAGTTGATACTAGGAGTAGCTCCAACATTTGAGCCATTGTACATGGTGAGTATTCTAGAGTTGGTGGAACTGAAGTTGTAGGTTAAGAAAATTCTTGATATGAGATACATTAGCCCAAGTGTGTTTCCTTGAGTTGCACTAGTATTATTTGTAAAGAAGAAGGATGACACTCAGATTTTGCATTGATTATAGGGAATTAAATAAGGTGACTATCAAGAATAAGTATACATTGTCGCGTATTGATGAAATTTTGCTTGATTAATTGAAGGGAGATGCAATGTTTTTGAAGATTGATTTGAGATCAGGATATCATCAAGTACACATAAAAGAAGAAGATATTTACAAGACTGCATTTTGCATAAGGTATGGGAATTGTGAGTTTGTGGTGGTTCATTTTGGTCTTACCAATGCTCCAACCACCTTCATGTGTTTGATGAACTGTGTGTTGCATCCTTACTTAGACACATTTGTGATAGTCTTTTGTTAATGATATATTGGTATATTCAAAGAATGAGGAAGAGCATGAAGAGCACATCACAACAATGTTGATATTGTTGATAGAGCATCAGTTATATGCCAAGCTCAACAAGCACAATTTCTTTCAGTCTCATATTCACTACTTAGGACATGTTTTCTCCAAGAAAGGTGTTGTAGCTAAATCTTGCCAAGGAGAACAACACTCTCAATTGGGGTTCATGAACATATTTTATGAATTTTGTTTATAAAATTTTCTGAACTTGAAGAAATTTGGTTCTTTATGAGCCATTTTGGTGCTCTCGACTTTTATTGAAAATTTTGGGATTTAGCACAATATTTTCGTTGTAATCCATGCATTGAGTCCATCAATCGACTACAACAATCACCCAAGGTATCGCTAATATGATGCACCGAAAGGAGGATTTCATAGAAGCTTGCACAACACGTTAAGAGTCTGTAAGGTTGCAATAGTATTTAATATATCTACATATATTGCAAAAAATCACAAGGAAGCTCCATACGAGGTGTAAAATCAAGGGAGGAGTCCTTTAGTAATATATTTTTTGGTTGGATATAGTTCATGCTTAAGTCATGAAAAAGAATCAAATTATGCTCCATAATTATACTATTCAAAACCTTGCAGCCTATAAGTCCTCAAGCTTATTACCGTACAAGAGATAGTCAGAAGAAAAGTCAATACATAATGTGTTAAAGAGTAAAACGCTAATGATTGGGGATATCGAAGGGGAGAGATTTGCATCAGATTTTCATCATCGACCTAGTGGTGCTTCGATACACCAAAATAAATTAAAATTTATGGACAAAAGTGTTTTCTTTCATTTTGGATGGAACAAAATGGAATTTGGAGCATTATATCTCAGGTTGCATCAGCTTATCAAAGCTTGGGAGAGTTGCATAAAATGAAAGGAATGTTTGAGAGAGTAAAACCTTTCTATTTGGAAGTTATTGAGCTATTGGAGTTTTCATTGAACTCTAAAGATGTACGTGATGGTTTAACTTTGTACAACCAAGAAGCGATCTATCTTCTACAGTGACAACTAGAACAAGCTAGCATTTGCTATTATAATATTTAAATTTCCAGAAGCGTATATTGGATCTAAATCTCCCAGATTATGCAAACGTTATATTTTATCTTAGAGAGGTACTACGACTTCAAGGAAATCTGGGTGGGGATAAAATTCTCATTTAATAGTCCACATGGATTTTGGAAGAATATAGGTTGGCACAGTCTCAGTTAAAAATAAGGTGGGTGGGACATAAATTGAAGAGCCTCAACGAAAAGGAAAAGACATAGTTTGTAACAAATACCAACTCTACAAGAAAATTGTGAAGAAATTTGACCATGTTCTCGAATTTCTTGAAGAATGTATGAAAAAATACTTGGAATTTAGTCCTATTCAAGTGATATAAATGAGCATTATATTCTTCAATGATAGAAGAAGCGGTGGTGAAATTTGCCAAATGGGGACCACCTCACAGGAAATTCTGCCATTTCTTCTATCCTTGGTCATTATATGTGAACATGGGTGTAGTACTTTGCCATTAATCTTACGAATTTATGGTGCCCCATAGTTGCCTCCACTCTGAGATACAAGTCCTCTATAATTTAAGGAAGGATTTTCACATTAATTTCAAGTGGCAAACATGGAGGCCACAACATTGGTTCGAAAATTCGGAAGAAATATCAACCACATGCAGTAACTATATAAAACAAAGGAATCGGTTAAAATATCAATCGATGGAACAACAACATATTTAGTAGAGTTGGATCCTATGCCTTTACAAATAAAGATTCGATATCCAAGACAGGTCAATGGTTCAAAGTGCTAGTGCCTTGGATCCTTGAAATATCAATAACACAAAATGCTCGAAGTTTAAGCCAAAGTGTGGTTTTAGAAGAAGTGTTTTGAAAACTTCCATCAACGGGATCCATGACAAATGTTGATTATGACATCACTCAGTCCTTATGACTGAAATCACTAGAGGTGTTCTCATAGGATGTTTATAGTTTTTAATAACTTGCTTACTCTTCCACGCTTCTTTCTCCAGTATTTTTATTCAGATTCTTAATTCCTGGGTATAAAATCTATTATCTTTCTTTTCCTCAAATCACTCCTTCAGTCCAAGATCTTGCAACCCTCATAGCTTCTCTGGCCATTCTGTTTTGGAAATCCAGGGTTTCAAAATTAGAAGTTTTGGTTGCAAGCCCTCATGGCCTGTTCCTCATGTTGTCCTCTCAGATAATTCTAGGTTAATTAATGATGTGAGAGCATCTAAAATGTTTTGTTTTTTTAAGGTTTTCTTGGATGACCAATGTTATGAACAGTTAAAGACAGGTTCCCAAACCTTAACGATGCTGAATATAATGAAAGGGTTGACTCTTTGTCTCTAAATAATAAATTGATTTATAATTGCATGAATAAAAGAGTTGAAAAAGTTATAACTCACTAAATATTCAAACTGAGTATTTAGCTAATTATAAGACAAAATGTAGGTAAAATATGTTTACAACCCAAACAAAATGTATTTAATTCTATGAAGATGGGTGTGACAATTTATAAATATAGAGGAGTTTATACTAATAGACAATCGTATAGACTAATCTCTATATTGATTATAACTTCACAGGGAATTTAAGATGGATCGATATTCAGTTTAATCTTACCCATAGTTCTTCATTAAAAATTAAATACATGAAGAATAAAATAATGAAATGAAAACATGAGAAAGACTCACAAGGAGACAAACTATTTGAGGTAAATCTAGAACCCTTTCATTAATTCGAAGCAAATCTCCAGCTTGATTGCAGTTCTTATTCGAAAAGTTCATCCAAAGGCTCAACCCTTAAGAACTCAAATGAGGAGTTATTTATACAAAAACACTTGATTTTCTAGAAACATCTTTAACAAATTACAAAAAATATAGGAATCCAAAAAAAACTGCTAAGCTGCTGGCACCGTCCTCAAGGAAGTTGTTGATGATCTGGCCCCAAAATGTGTTGCCTCACTATCTGTCAATTGGTGGTGAAAGTTACTCAATAATTTCATATAAGTGATCCCATATTTATTCACTTGTTATAGAAAGATTAATTAATTTTCTATAAACTTCATCCACCTCGGTATACTTTCCAAAACTAGGCTTATTGACAAAGATATGTTTAATTTCATTCTTGATCATTAAATCAAAGTTTAAAGCCTCTAAGAAAGCCTTCCTGTAAGATGACCTTTGATACCTGCAAATTTGGCTTTATCAGCTGCAATTGTATAAATATTTTTGCAATATTCCTCCAAAATGATCAATCTATCATTTGGTGCTACTAGTCCTGACAATCCTCTTTGATGAAGCAAGTTGAACTTAAAATGAAATCTCTAGACAACAGTTCTCAGAGTCTGGCACTTTCTCTCCAACTGAGTCATAAGACTCTTCTTCTTCAAAACTTTCTTAATCTCTAAAATGGTTTATGTTCTATCTATAATTTGAATCTCTTCTAATTCAACGATGGTTTTTTAATTAAACACTTTAACCATAAATGTGGCTTCATCTGTTTTTTTTTAAGTGCTGATCTGAATTCTTGAATAGCTATTTGGAATTTAGTAATAAGTTTTTCCTATTCAAAAATAATTTGTATGGAGGGAAAACTTCGGTTATAGATCGACTTATATCTGCCCAAATGTTTTCCTTGGCTTGGGCCAAGGTCTGAGCCATCAGTGACTCATATTCCAACTCTTCAATCTTCCTGGTCAGTCTATGGGTCTTCTGCATCTCTTACACACAAAGAGTGTCAATCTTTATTTTCTGTGCCTCCAGATTTTTGAATTTTTGTTGAAGTTTTTCATTTTCCTATCTCTGGAGAGACAATTTATGTATGACTTTATTTACATCACTCGTTGTTGATGTAGACTCTATTGTCGTTGATGTTGATTCAGCTGCTATCCCTGCAACTGTGATGGGTATAGTTGTGAATGGAGCTATGGCCACTTGTGTAAACTCTTCCTTTTCCTTGAGCAAGCTTTCTATCTTCTCCTCCATCTTCTTTATTTTAATATTCTTCTCAACGATTAGTTCGAACATTTCTTCTTTATGTTGCTCGCTTTCTTCTATCTTCTTGGTCCAATGATCCTCTATAGAAGGTAACTTGAACTGATTCCTAAGTGTTGTAATGTATGAATTCTTTTTCTTAATGATGTCCTCTACAACTTTAACATTAGTGGGATCATACCCCATCTTGATCACTAAATATTCTAATGATTTGACCCTATTATCCTTTGCCAAGGAAGATATCTTCTGTATTTTCAACTATGACTGCACATTTGAAAGAGTTGTTCTTAAAATTGACATTTCCATGGCACTGTTAGTCATGGTGGGGAAAAGCATCTCTCCAAACTGTCTATGCCTCTCCATTTGGATGATAGGATGTATTTTTTTGCATCAAAATAAAATATGGGTTTCTTATAATTTGAAGAATTCTTTGGAAAAGGCACTTGGGCTTGTAAGAATTCCATTTTCACCCTTCCCTTTTCATTGTCAAATGTTGTCAACAATCTATGCTGTGAAGTAGGTGTCTGTTTCTAGAATTGAGCATAGACATTGGCCTTAAGAGTTTCATTCTTTTGCTTAATTTCCAAAAAAATAGTGAAAATATTGGGTTCGTCTTGTTTACTCACTCCTTTTAACTGTGAAATCTTTAATATATCTTGTGAATCTAAAGAGAAGGATGGAGTATTAAGGACATTTTCCTCTGATCCTATAGAAACCTGTGAACCATCCAAATTAATAATTATTGGTTCTTTCTGACCTTGAACAGTGGTAATTATTGGTTCTTTCTGACCTTGAACAGTGGACTCTTTTCCTGCTTGTTTTGAGAAATGGGAGTCTGGACGGTAGAAGTAGGTAAAATTTTCTCTTTTGCTTCCTAGAGTGTGTTCTCCTCCCATTGTTCTTGATTAATGTATTTCTCAATCTCTGGTATGGGAGTGTGATGATAAGGTGTGGTTTTGAGTTCCACCCTTAAATAAGAGATTATTTTGAATGGGTCATATGACCAGGTAAAGCTTGGTTCGAATCCCATCTACTTGGGAATTGAATCTACATTAATTCCTCCTGCTCTAGTATTACATATAAAAGGTCCCACTTGGGACTTGATATTAAATTAAGACTTCCTCTTTCTTGAAAAAAAATTAAGCTCATCCATGTTAATCATTTGCCTTATACATTCTAGAGAAAAAAATATATCATTAGAACATCTTTAGGAAGCTTATAAGGAGCTAGCTCAAAGCCATATACCCTTATCTCTGTATAATTCTGGTAAAGATACAAGTCTCCAGTTTTGGCTTGGTCACTCAAGTGCATGACCCTTTTTATCTCTAAAATGATTTTAGGTTCATTCTGACTATTAAGAAGCTTTGCAACTGGATGTATGAAATACTCAATAAAATCTATCAATTTAAACTTAGTTGACTTTCTTCTGACCAATGAGGTCCACTATATAACTGATTGATTGATTTTTTGATCATCCTTCTTATGTAAATTTATTGGTAGCATGTCTCCTTGTTAAAAAAGGAACAAATGAACCAGTATAGAAGAGTATTTGAACATACCCTCTATAGTCATCTTCTTCATCTGTTCATGCATATTGTCAGCCATAAATTGGCTGTAATTATACATGAATGTTTGTTTGTGCTCTTTGGAGAAGATGGATAGATAACCTAGAATAGGTTCATCTACACATTGGTGTGTCTGGTAACCTAACAAGAAAGAAACTATGGAGATGATTTGCTTTGCTATCTCTAGGAACATAGAGGTTTGATATGGAGGATTATTTTTGGGAAGATCAACATCTTTTAGAAGAAAGATTTCAAACATTTGAGCTATTTGGGGGAAAGTGAGTTTATGATATAAATCAATGAGGACAACAACAAAAAAATGGCTAAGGGAATTGCGCAAAAGGAATGGGGGGTTTATTTATAACTGAAAATGAATTACCGTTATCATTAAATTGTTACCAAATGGGATTTAGGAGAATAAATAAACAATGGGAGCCTGGTAACATACAAGAGTGTAATAGGAAAATGATAATGGGAATGTAGCAATGGGTATGGATAAATGGCAGAATATGATAAATGGAGGGAATGCATGGGAAGTGATGTGATAATCATTGGTGGGATGACATGTTAACATGAGCAGGATGAGCGGATTTTAGAGGGCGGGGTATTGGTAAGTGTATTGAGCGAGGGGCTCCGAATCTGTGAGGGGATGACACGCCGCAAGGAGCCCGCCGAAAGGATACCACTTTTCGGATCCCCCATTACCATTAACATGAAACGGGGGAAGGGGGGTCGAAATGACTTCTCCGCCATTGATTTGGGTGGGGAAAAGGATCACCGTTGAAAATAAGCCGCTCAATAGCGCTTGGCGACAATACAATTTTCTCATTTTGTGACTTTGAAATAAAATCATTAGTTTTAATTAATCAACCTTCAAAACATAATTAAATTATAAGTAAAGAAGAATTAATTTATTGAATATGTGCATTTGATTTTATTTTTCCTAATTCTGTCCTATCTCATTCATGTTGAACCAAGATTAACCAATTTTTGTGAACTTATTCTTTAATATAGAGAAAAAAAATTAAATGATTTCATCATGGTTAAACTGTATGATTCAAATCAGGATACCAAGCTGTGGAATTTTGATGAGCACCATTATTGCAACAAGAATGTTGCAACTCCTGCGGCTACCAACTTTACTTTATCAACCAGGGGTTCGTACAAACTTGGAGGTGATAGTGTGGTATACACAAGTAAATGTGATGGGTCTACTCATTTTCACTACTAAGCTGGTGATAGACTACTAACGTTTTTCAAACCAGACTTATATGGATTTAGAAGAAGCTTGATTACCAATGAGGGAAAGAGAAATGTAGTCTACTATAGTAAGGGAAAAAAGATTGAAATCAAATACTAAAACACACTATTTTCTAACTATCTACTAAGAGGCTATGCTTCAAGGAATGCTAAGTTATCATGTATGCAATCCTACTGTCCTAAGCATGCAAATCGAAAACATCAAATGTTCTAGTGTTGTGCCTGTAAATGACTAAAATAAATCTGTTTTTCTTTTTGTCCTTTTTATGTGAAAGTGTGAAAGCTATTCTCTTTTGGTGATGTGGCAGGTGGCTTAGGGATGATGGTGAATGGTTAGAAGGTTGGGGAGACCAATAGGTGACATTTTTTTAGCTTCCTAAGGCTTCTCCCTCAATTCGGCCTCAAAACAAGCCACTACAGGAAAACCTACAAGATGTCCTAATGCGTTCTATAGAATGTCCCGAAAACCTACAAGATCCCCTGTATTTCTACAAGATACAACCGAGAGAAAAGAGATGGGTGTTTAAGGTGATGGAAGGCTTAGGAAAGGTGTCTGGTGGATGGAATGAGTCAACGAAGTGCCTAGGACCACTTCAAAACTCAAAACCAAGGTTGGGAGATGGTTGGATTTTCTCAACAAGCTTGGAGAATTTTCCTTGTGAAATGATGAAATTGGTGAGGGTTTTAGTGAAATCAAAGAATGATAATGAATGGATGAATTTTGAATGAGGTTGCTAACTATGAAATCTCTTTGTACTTCTGAAACACCCACATTGCATCAAACATTGATATTTACCCAAAAATCATGTAAATAAGAAGAATTTCAATTATCTAAGGAAAGAAGAATTTCATGAGCTGGCTACCTACTTCATGATGAGGAGAACTTGCGGAATAAGATGGAACATTGATGAGATATAATGTAAGACTGAAGATAGAAGAAATGATAACTAAATCCTAAATCCTACTCTTGCAAACTGATCAAATGTTGGCCTAAGTACAATAAACCCTAAATTCCATGAGAAATTAGAATTCTGTCCTTTTGGGGTTACATAGGAGTTCTTTCCTAAAACCATGATCCCTAAAGGAAGGAGTGAGGTGAAAACCACCTATTGAAAGCTTTTTGATGTTCCTTTGTCTCTTCTAAACTACTGCTGAAGTAAAGAACAAATGGAAGCAAACTCATAAGCAGAGTAATCAAATCTACACTACTTGTAGTGAAATAATTCTAAATACAATTCAACCATTAATTTATGAATCCAATCTAAGCATACAAATACAAGAAGAGGATCCTTTGTTGCTAGGTTTGGGCCTTAACCCACAAGCTTTATCCTTTTGAGTTAACTCAGCGCTGGATCAAGGAATTGTTCATTCTCATTATCAAAACATAAAATTACATAGCAATGTCTTCCACAAGTCTTGAACTAAAAATTGACTAGTGTTTTTAGAATAAAAATTCGAATCCTAATAAGGCTCTAGGCCTCTTTATTTATACAATTGAAGTCTCCAGTGACTTCCTTAAATCTAGGGAGGCTCAGCTCCCAAACTCGAGATAAATAGCTCTTTGATTGTCACTTGCTCAGTTGTATTTTGATCTCCATGATTTGGCTGCTTGTACTCCGATCTAGTGTGATTGATGGAGGAAGATTCGAATGAGGGAGGAGTAAATGAGGAGGATCTACCTCCTACAATATCTCCTCCTTATCTCATTCACATTCCAACCCTTAATTAGCCAAAAACCCACGATTTTCTCTCACAAACCTACATTCAATGCACATTAGTCCACTAGGCATAATATCTCACTTTGACTCAGCTCATTAAACAAAATACAATTAAAATATGTAATAAATTGTGAGAAGAGTTGATTTGACTAAGCTAGGAGGTGAATTAGGGTCCATATAGTTACCCAATGATGAGGCTCATCATCACCCCATATTGAAAGTTTTGCTCATCCTCTGAGAAACTCAATCAATATCCATGTCTTTCATAGCTCTAGTGGCCTCCCTGACATCCCATGCTTCTATTGTAGTTTCCTCTTCTTGTGCATAGAATCCTGCCTTCCTTTCTATCTCCTCCCACTTCTTTCTTTCTTCCTCTTCCTTCCTTCCTTATAACATCCCTAACAGCAGTGGTGGACTAAGTCTCAAGCCAATCCAATTGACATTGAGTCTTTGGAGGGTTTGCTTGTACATGGGTGTCCTATTCAGTGCTTCTCTCATTCTTTGAGGAGAATGGTACTCTCTGGTTTTCAAACTGTAGGGAAAAGTATTTCATCTCCTTTGGCAATCTTGCATGCTGTCATCCCCTGACAGCTTAAACATATCCTCAAAATGTGTAATTTCTTTCCCTTGGGAAGCAAGATACCTGGGTGCAAGTTGAGGGTCATTTGAAATTAAGTTATGTGTGCTGATGATAGCCATTGGATTTGATTGCTCAACTCTAATAATGAGAGGCTTTGTTTCTTCCCTTGCCATTATTTTCTTCATTTCAGCAGCCCTTGCTTCCTCATGGTTCATCCATGATGCTAAAGCCATCAACCGTAAATCCCCTAGTTTTGCATTAGGGTCCCATACATTCAGATATGTCAAGGCTAGGTTATGTAGGTAGAACTCAAATAGTTTAGCCCTATCCTCCAATGTGTTTTGATCACAAAGAGCAATGAATTGTCTATAACCCTAGAAGGGCATAGTGCCTCTCTATGCTAGGGCATTGATTTGGAACTGTAGCCATTATTCCTTAAGGTATAATTCATGGGACTTAACTAGCATCCTGCATTGGATTGCCTCTAAGGATAGACTGGCCATGGATGCCAATTGATTCCCTATTTCTTTTAGTTGTCCTTTTAACCATGCAGTTTTTTGCCTCCAATTGAGATTTCATCATTGCCTCTCTCTCCCTTAGGCTGCTCAGTTCTCTACCCATCTCTTCAATATTTTCCTCCATGTGACCTATGTCCTCCACTCCCTTAGACTTGGCAATCTGGATCCATCTATGTGCTCTTGCTCTTTCTTTCTCAAGCTAAAAGAATAATGGGATGGCAAATTTTTGTGGAATTACCCTACCCCCTTCAATAAAACTATAGTAGGTGTCAAGGTTAGGTTGAGGACTAGGTTCCCTTAGCTCTAGGTCCTCTTTCTTTGTTTCTTGCTACACACTCCCTTATTTATACAATTTTTAAGTATCTTGTAGGTTTAGCAGAGTTTCCTATAGGATTTCCTTTGCTTCTTGTAGGTCCTTCTGTGTATCCTGTAGGATGCCTTTTCCTTTAGATAAGGCAGATCTACTCACAGGCCTTCTCACATAAGTGATATGAGACTTGGGGGAGGCTTGTCCCGAGGATCCCTCTCCTTGAGTTTTCATAAGAGGGGCCATCTTCTCCTGCTATTTAGGTGAGTCTTCAATAAGAATAGGAACCTTGGTGGGAGTTTAAGGTTTTCCCTGCCTTATTCTTGTACTTTTTCTTGTTGTAAAGTACAATGGAGTTTGTCTCTATCTATTGCCCTTTTTTTTTTGTAGGGGTACTAAGGGCAGTGAGGGCAGCTATTGCCTCTTTCTCAGTGGGTTCTGGAGATACCCTGGGTGATTCCTCCTTGTCTTCTGCCTCCTATTTTCCATTCTCCCTCTCACCTTTGTGTTTCCCCTCTTCTTCTCCCTCCAGTTCCTCACTCGGTTCATGAGTTTCCTCCTTTGCATCTTCTTCTATTTCTTCACCACTTTCCTTCTCTTTTTCCTCCTCTTCTTCCTGATCTATTTCTTCTTCATCCATCTTTGTTTCTTCTTCATATTTTTCAGTTTCTTCTTCATTTGTTTCGCTGTCAGTATGGATCTTGTCATACTCAAGGGATTTTATATCCTCCTCTATCTACATGTCTCTAAAAATTGCCCATGTGATAGGACTTTTGAGGTTTTTGAGGGCATCTTCTATGATAAGTGTAATCAACCCATGATGGGCTAGCCATTGGTGGTTTCCTTCCTGCACCTTCATGCTCATATCTATCATTGATTAAAGAAGGAAGTAGGGTATGCTGAGTCTGTTTTGAAGAGGTGTGTCTGCTCATAACCTCAATTCTTCAAGAAGCCTAAAGTGGTATCCATATACCACATTGTATCTACTTTCACATGAGATATACTTTTTAAGGTGGTAGCTAATTTCATTCCAAGGATAGGGTGGGCTTGCTCTTCTCACTCCATTTTTGTCTTCCATGGCCCCTTCTCCTTCTAAAAAGAATTTCTTCTTTGCAGTTTCATTATTTCCCTTATCCTCCTTTCTCCAAGGAACTCCTAAGGGAAGTGTGGTAATTAAGCCTATGATTTTAGGGGTGATCTCTATGGAGAGGCCTCTCACCACAATAGTGGCATGGGTCCTAGTCAGTGGAATGAGGGAGAGAGAAAAATCTCTTGCTACTTCATCATCATACCCCCTCAATTTCTCAAAGAAACCCATCAAATTGTGCCTTGTGAATATCTCTAGCATAGGAGGGTGCTGATGAATCCTCACTGTGTTGATGGGTTCCCTTTTATTAAAACCCCCTGTCATTTTCTTTGATGGATGGAGGAGGGTTATATCTGATGAAAATTTTAATGGAGGAGGAAAAGTAAATGAAAACTCTATGTATACAATTCCCTTATGCTGCAATCACTTTCAACAAACTAGATTTTTTTTTATGTTCTTTTCACTTGGAAAAATGTGGGGAAATGTAGAGCCTACCTCCTTAACACTACTTGATGAAGCCACCCTTTGTTTTTCCCTTATGAAGTTGCTCACTACCAATCCTGTAGGTGCTGGACTATATCTTGTAGGATCCTGTAGGGTTTCCTGTAGGATCCTGTAGGGTTTCCTGTAGGATCCTGTAGGTGGTCCTACAGAGGAAAAAATGAAATTTGCCTTTCTTATAGACTACTTGAGGGCTGAGAGTGACACTTCTAGTGTGAGCCTTGAGAATGTGAATGCCTCTATGCATGGGGATCAACATTTATTTCTTCATATGGGTGATTTGAGTGAGGTGGCATGCTGGTATCCAAGGTACGGATATCTATTTTAGGATAGTTGGTACCAGTACCACATCATCATTCTCCTCACCTCGTAATGAACTACCACTTTGGGCATATGTAGCTTAACTAGTTTTCACCTCATCCTTCTTTTCCTTGACTACTTCCATGTGTGTGAGGACTAACTGCTTTCTTCACGTTGACTTAATGAAGGTGGCCAAGTTAACTGGCCAAATTTCTCTTATAAACCAACTCTGTCACAAATTTTACATATTTTGATCACATTATGCTAATGAGAGAGTGTAAGAAAGATACTTACCTATGGTAATGATGCCTTGATGTAGTTTGTTGAAGAAATGAATACTTTGATGTGTGTTGGATGCATGTGCTTTTCTCCTTTTTTTTCATTATCCATTGATGATTTTCTTTGATGTGCAGGTACTTGGTGTTGATGATGATGATGTTGATGTTATTGATAGGCTTTGGAGGAGCCTCTTCTACCTTTGGATTTTCCATGCTTGAAGCTAACTGCAATCTGTGATTTCTATTTTGTGGGATAGGCTACTACAGGATTTCCTACAGGATGTCCTATAGCTACTTCTCCCTCAAAAATTTTGATCATTTTCTATTGTTGGAACCTAAGGATGGTTGGAATGGGTAGAGAAGGGGTCTAGGGATTTGTGCACGAGGAAAATAGCCTTCAAGTTTTGTCCCCTTGCTCTCTATCTTCATCATCTTTTCTCTTTGTTTTTCTCGAAAACTGTATTTTTTTGAAAATTAACTTTTTTGATGAATGTAGGGGTGATCATGGTGGAGAGAGATATGGTGATGAGATGGTGAAGTAGGAATTTATTTTTTGATAAAGTAGGAATTTATTTTTTGATATGGCCAGTTCATCCCTTTGCTCTAGGGTTACTTCTTTTAGGATTCCCAAGCCACTGTAATTCATACAGGATCATCCTGTAGGTTTTTAGGGAATCTTGTAGGTTTACAGGGAATCATGTAGAAAACAAAAAACCTTGCAAACTAATGAAAATGAGTGGAAAAAATGGAAGGAATGATGGAATGATGAAGGATAATGAACGGAGAATTAAAAACATGAGCTGGATAGGTCCCTTTTGGTTCTCTTTTGTTGCTAGTCTTCCTCCTACTGATTTGCAAACAATATTTTCATAATTTTTCTTTTCTCTTATTTATTTATTTATTTATATTGAAAATAACTAGTCTACCTCCAAGAGGTTTTCGTCCTAGTTGCTTGCCCTGGGCACCTCAAGAGAGGTTTTCACCCATAGATCTTTTTATTTCTCTTTGTTTTTTTTTGTTTCGACACCATTGGGTTGCCTCAAGAGGTTTTCAACCCAACAGTGGGACTCAGGCGCCTCATGGAGGTTTACACCCGAGTCTTCTTATTTTTCTTTCCTTTTTTATCTTTTATTTTTTCTCAATGACTTGATGAGGTAGGAGCTAAGACTTGCTCCATCACCATCACTATTTTGCTGATACCATCAATGAACTCTTTCTTTGACAATGGCCTCTTGTAAACTTTCAATATGTGCCCATTAACAAGTAAAGGAATGGCCTCTGCATCTATGGTTCTAATCTGCATTGAACCATTATCATGACATTTCTCTATGACATAAGGCCCTAACCATCTAGTCCTTAACTTTCCCTTAAAGTCCTTATATCTGGAATCTTATAACAAAGCCCAATCACCTTCTTGAAATTTCTTGTCCTTGATGTTCTTGTCATTCCAGATCTTCCTCTGAATTTGAGTCACCTCTATGTGTAGGAGGGCCTGTATTCTAAACACATCTAACCCATTCAACTGGAGAAATCTCTCTTTTCTTGCACTGCTGGGATCTAGATCTAGTTGGGCTACCATCCTCAATGTATTGTACTCAAATTCAATGGACATCAAGGCCTTCTTCCCATAGACCAACTTATAGGGTGTGAATCTAGTCATGGTCTTCTAGGAGGTATTGTAGGCCTAGGTGGCCTCAACTAATCTATATGCCCAATCTTTTCTGCTACTGCTAACCACTTTGGTCAGAATGCCTTCCAATGCTTTGTTGGTCACCTCCACTTGCTCATTAGCTTGTGGGCGATAGGGAGTGGAGGTTCTATGCTTGATCTTGTGTTGGCTTAACAAGTCTTCAATCATGTTGGATGTAGACTAGCTGCCTTGATTAGTGACTAGTTCTGTAGGGTACCCAAACTTGTAAAATACATTTTCCCTTAAGAAATCAGCCACCTTCTCCTCTGTTGTTGCCTTGATTGCCTTTGTTTTAGTCCATTTATTCAAATAGATAGTGCACACAATGATGTACTACTTTATCTTAGGAGGAGGGTTAATATGTCCAATGAAATCCAAACCCCACTTGTCAAATGGCTTGAAAGTCACTTGATGTTGCAAAGGAATTTCATCCCTTGGAGTAGGATTTCCCATACTTTGGCACTGATCACATTGACTAGTATACCTCCTCACATCCTGATGAAGAGTGGGCCAATAATAACCAGTTTGCAAAACCTTGAATGCTATTCTCTTGGTTACAAAGTGACCACCACAAGGCCCATCATGATAAGTCAGAATGATGTGAAAGACTTCCTCCTCCCTGACACATATTCTTAGAATATGATCTAGGCCTAGTTTGAAGAGGTTGCCCCCAATCCAAGTGAATTGGGTGCTCTTCATTACAATCTTGCTTTTCTCTTTGGAGGACAAATTCGATGGGAACTGTGCAATCACCAAATAGTTTGCTATGTCAGCAAACCATGGAGAGGGAACTGAAATGGCGAATGAGTGTTCATCTAATAACTAATAATCAACCATTCCTTACTCCCCTGTAGGCAAAGTTAATCTGGACAAAAAATCTACAACAACATTTTCCTTTCCAGGCTTATCAGCGATAGTTATATCAAACTAATATAATAAAAGTAACCATCTAATAATCCAAGCATTCACATTAGGTTTATTAATTAAATATTTAATTGCAGCATGGTCAATATGTACAAATGTTTGATAACCTATAATGTAATGCCTAAATTTGTTCAATGAATTCACAACAGCTAGGAGCTCCTTTTCGGTCACTGTTGAGCCCTAAAACTACCTCTCTTCTACATACTTTCCTAGACCTTTTTCCCACACTAGTGCCTCATAAGCTATTAAAGATCATTACATATTGGTTCTAAGAGTGCATTTAAGTGGTTTTCTAACTATATTTTTGTGTTTTCTATTTGACTTAGATTTTTCTCATCAGCTGCGGAATGTAGCCACTTTCCACAGTTGACTCGTGATTCCGCAACTATTTTTATTGATATATAGGTTACAGGTGTCGGCAAGTAAAACAAGGCATGCGGGCAGTTCAGGAATGATCTGGACATGGATCAGGTCCTATCTGTTCAGTCAAATTCATAAAGGAAAGCCTTGGTCAAAGGATGGTCAAAGAAGGAGTTCTACAGCAAACAGGTTTCTGTCTTCAGCACGTGAAAGGTACAAGACCATTCCTAGATCCATGGATCCCTCTTAATAGCTGTAGACCGTCTCCACGACGCAAATCCAACATCCACCTTTTGTATATTGAATGATCATGGAAACCAAGACGCTAAGCTCACAGGTTTTGTCTTTTTACGTGTCCTCTGCTGAAGGTTTCTCACAGAAAAATAGTTATGTAATTTCCTCTATAAATAACACATTTGCAAACGCATGTAGTTAGTCTTGATATAGTCTTGCTGTTAGTTTTTATACTGTTGCTGTAGCATTAGTCCTGTTGTTGTAACAAGAGGATACTTCCTCTGTTTTGCAATATAAAGACTCTATTTCTTATGACTGTTTGAGCGTAATTTTGGGTTGACAGCGTATTAACCAAAGGCTGTGCAAAGGGCCCCTGCTGACTGAGGTTTTGTTTTTTATTTCTGTAAAGTTTTCATGTATCATTTTCTTATTTCCATTGTATATATTTCATAGCTTGTTCACCTATATATGTTTCATAATTCATTTATGGTGTTAATTTTTCACTCCTGTATATGATTTTCCAGCATTGCATACTTTTGCTAACACTGATCAGTGTGTTTCAGGATAGGTCATGCTCGAGCATTTTCATATAATTGTTGCATCAAATAATGACATGAGATTGGCCTCTCTGCTGACTTTGTTTTTTTTAGCTTTTCAATTTCATTTATGCTTTGATTTCAGTGTTATTTATTTGTTGTTGTTAGCTAGTTTATATATCAAATTCTTCATGTTATTTGACGTTATCTCCAGAGCCATGGCTTAACCCCGAAAAGCTACTTGGTGAGCTATCAGATTATAAGTGAAGTGATTTGTTTTTACTTTCATTTCTGCAAGTAGGTAGTTTAGATATCAAATTCTTCATGTTATTTGACGTTATCTCCAAAGCCATGGTTTAACCCTGAAAAGCTACTTGGCGAGCTATCGGATTATAAGTGAATTTCTTTGATTTTACTTTCATTTCTGCAAGTAGGTAGTTTAGATGTCAAATTCTTCATGTTATTTGACGTTATCTTTAGAGCCATGGCTTAACCCCGAAAAGCTACTTGGCGAGCTATCGGATTATAAGTGAAGTGACTTGATTTTACTTTCATTTGGAAGTAGGTAATTTAGATATCAATTCTTCATGTTATTTGACGTTATCTCTAGAGCCATGGCTTGACCTCGAAAAGCTACTTGGTGAGCTATCATATTATAAGTGAAGTAATTTGATCTTACTTTCATTAGTCTGCAATTTTTGGTTTATTTGAGTGCAATAGTTTAGATTTTATTTCTGTGTTTAAATAGGTAGTAGAGACAGTGATTCCATGATCAGTATTTCATCGTTTGTTTGATTTAAATAGCTACACATTTACATTCCTGTTCAAGTACTAATTTTATCCCTAGCATGTTTTGAGATCCTTCGAAGTGCTAAGTTCTGGAAGTTATCATAAGGGACATAAAACCTTGTCTCAAATCTATATCTAAACTTGCCTTCTAAAGTATTCTTAAAAATTTGGAATAGGATTTCCATTTGCATTAGGAGACAAACAAAGACAAAACCCCAAAACAAAACAAAATTGGAAATAATAAAAAGTAAGAAAGAGGTTGTCTTGCGCATATAGTGCACCACACTTCATCAGTTTATGACTCCCAGATTGATAATTAATGTAGCAATTTAGGACATACTAAATTGACTAAACATTTTTGGCGTTGTTGCTAGGGAAGTGTAACTAGGTAGCCAATCTCTTACATAAAAAAAAAGGAAAAGGGAAAAATTGATAACTTCTTCAAGTATGCTCTCCTCTTGCACCTAGTGTGATCTGGAGGATCAGAAAAGAGAGTTTTTAGTTCAATAATTTCTTGAGTATGCTCTCTTCTTGCACCTAGTGTGATTTGGAAGATTAGAAAGAGAATTATTAGCCTGACTAAAAAATATAAAAAAATGACATGCACAGAGCAAGAGATTCTAGGGGAAGGTTTATAGCTAGGGCCAAAAGTACGATTTTCACAACTCCAGCTACTTCAAGGCATAGATAAGATACACCTCCATCCCAAACTCATATTCCCAGCCTTAGGATTCCTGGAATACAAGGGGCAGTAGTTGAATTAGAAGATTCTCCCACACTATCTACTAAATCTGATCTAGGAGAAGAACCTTTATTCACTTCTACAGGGGAACATATTGTAATCAAAGAAGTAGAATCACCTGAAGAAGAAGGGAAGGGAGAAACTCTCTCTCGCAAGCCATTAATAGAAGAACTAGAAGACCCTGAGGAAACTATCATGGCAGAAGAAGTAGTAGATGGATTTGGAGGAGGGGGTAGAGGTAGCAAAAGAGGAAATAATGGATGTAACAATGGAGGAGGTAGAGGTAATATTGGGGGAAATAGGGAAAGATATAACTCATTTGGATTCCCTATAGCCGATGAAGAAACCCATACAACAACGAAAAAAATTTCACTATCTGTGCTCCCAAACTTTTATGGGTTGCGAAGTGAGGATCCTAAAACATTTCTATTTGAGTTTGAAGTCTTGTGCCGAACCTATGACTATATGGAAGAATCTCAAAAACTCAATCTGTTTCCTTCTACATTGAAAGGAGCTGCTTTGAAATGGTTCATGGGATTAGTCACTCAATCTATTAGGAATTGGAATGATATGAAACAAACATTTTTGGATAGATATCTGGATTATTGTATGCCCACCAATCATAAATTTGAGGTATTCAAAATGATGTAAAAAGAAGATGAGAATTTGAAAGATTTATTGGAAATATTTCAATACAACTTAAAGAGAGAGAAAATGAGTAATTTAGATGAGGAAACCTTGAAAGCCCTTCTATTGAAAGCCATTAGAGATGAATGGATAGATATTTTAAACATGATGGGGAAGGGAGACATTTCTCAACTTCCACTACATGACATAGCAGAACTATGTGTTCATCTCTCAAGGGGAAAATTTAAAACTGGAAAAGGGCCTAGAGATCCTTCTCTTATTAGAGCAAACAAATCTGCAAATGGTTCAGTAAGTAGGGCAGAGATTGGCAATATGCTTGATGAGTTCAAAACCGATATTCTAGGGAGCCTTACTGAACAACTAGACAACCTTAAAATTCAAAACAAGAAGAAAGAAGAAGCTGATGCCTTAGCCATCTTTTGCCCAAAATGTAGGAATAAACATGCTCTAAGGGAATGCCCCTTGGATGCAAAAGTTGTAGAAACATGTATGATTTGCTCAGAAAGTCATGAGACCAAGGATTGTCCTTCAATTCCTGGGCTCAATGCTATCTTTCAGGAAGATCCAAATTCAGTAGAATCCCTTTGTTTTGTTTCAAGAAGACCTTGGCAAGGGCAACAAACTCAAGGATTTAACAATCCTATGAATTTTCAGCCCCCACCAGATTGGAATTCTTTGCAACAACCTTGGCCCCAACCTCAAAATCCGTATCAATTATGGGCACAAGGAGTACAAAACCCTTATGGGAGATTTGATCAATTTTATCAATATCCTCCATCTTTTCAAAATCAACAACAAAATCCATAAATTCCAAATCAAAACCCACAACTTTCATTGCCATTTCCACAACAACAACCTTCTCAACAAAATCCAAATTCTCCGCTCTTGCTTCCATTTCAACAAAAGCCAAATCAACTACCAACCCAGCCATTACCAAATCCCAACAACAAAAATCCTCAGAATGCTTACATGGTAGAAGGACAACAATTTCCTACCTCTATGATTGTTCCTCTTAATGATGCTCAACTCAGATTTAGTAGAGTTTTAGAAAAACCTTCTATAGATGTTTAAGAGCAAGATGCCTCTGAGGAGGATTCTCTTAAAGTCAATAAAGGTTCTGAGGAAGCATATCTTCAAAACCCAATCATTCAAAAAGAAAAACAAAAAGAATCAACCCCCACAACTCCTATAGTTGAGCAACTTGCATCTTCATCCACACTTCCTTTCCCTGAAAGATTACAGATTGACAAAGGGGTGGAAAAACAAATCTTGTTGCCTAACTATGATTTCCTAGATGAATTAAAAAAATGTATGTATCAAGATTCCCTTGCTACAAGCCATTAGAGAGATTCCTATTCTAGCAAAAACAATAAAGGAGTTGAGTGTCAAAAGACTAGGTAGGAAACCAAAAGATACAAAAGAATCCACCTGGTAGGAAAATTTGCAGATATCATGATGGGAAAGATTACCATGCAGAAATATGTGGATCCAGGTAGTCCAATTGTCAAGACACACATAAATGGGATAGAAATTCCAAATATTTTGATTGACTTAGGGGCTGCTATAAACATTATGAGTAGACAGACTATGGAACAACTTAAACTTCCTAATCTTCTTTTTACACCCACCCTACTACAACTTGCAGATAGATCAATAATCAAACCAGATGGTGTATTAGAAGATATTTCAGTCTCCTTATATTCTTGGGAATATCTAGTATATTTCATGATTTTGACTCCTAAGAGTAATCTAGGAGGGCACCCACTCATCTTAGGAAGACCTTGGCTAGCCACAACTGATGCTTTCATTAGTTGTAGATCTGGGGATATGTACATTTCTAACGGTAGTTCAACAAAGAAATTCAATTTGTATCCTCCAGCAAAAGCAATTATAGAAGTAGGAGACAATGAATGGGTCAATGATGAAGATATTATACAACCTATCTTTACTATCTTTGAAGTTAGTGAAGATAGTAAAATTTTGAACACATTAGAAAAGTTTGAAATATCTTAAGAATATGACCACACACAATTTTAGTTAGATTCTGATATTGAATATTTGTCATCAAGGAAAATGTCTCTTTACTCTATGGAAGAGTTTGGTAGTTCTACAATTGAAATTTTTCTAGGTAAAGCATTGAGTATCAACAAAAAATTTGAAAAGTCACAACAGGAAGAGCTAACCAAAATCTTGGAAAAACAGTCTGCTTCATTTGCATGGGAGTATACTGATATGAAAGGTATTGACCCTAAGACTTGCATCCATCATATCTATATCGAGGAAAATAGTAGACCAATCAGACAACCTCAAGGAAGGATGAATCCAAATCTTAGGGAGATTGTGAAAGAAGAGCTCCAAAAACTACTCAATGTAAACTTCATTTACCCAATTTCAGATAGCCAATGGCTTTATGATGTTTACTGAAGGTATTGTTTTAGGACATCATATTTCAGGGGATGGGATTAATGTTGATAGATAAAAAGTTGAAGTCATCTCCAAGTTACCTATTCCAAATTGTCAAAAAGATGTCAGAGGTTTTCTTGGATTTACTGGATATTATAGAAGATTTATAGAAAAATTCACCAAAATAGCATCTCCACTCTTTAAATTACTTACAAAAAAATGTGAATTCAAATGGTGTCCTGATTGCCAATCAACATTTGAAGCTTTGAAAACAAGAATATTTGAAGTGCCTATCTTGAGAGGACAAAATTGGAAACTTCCTTTCCATATTTCTACAGATGCTTCAGATACAACTCTAGGGGCTGTGTTGGGACAAAAAGATTTAGTTCCTTATGCCATTTACTATACAAGTAAAAATTTAACTCCCAATGAGTTGAATTATACTGTGACTGAAAAAAGTTCTTAGTCGTTGTTCATGTAATCAATAAGTTCATACATTATATAACATGCTATGAAACTTTTATTCATAGTGATCATTCTACAATTAGATATCTAATGAACAAACCCATTACTAACGGCAGAGTTACAAGGTGGCTCCTACTTTTACAGGAATTCAATATTATTGTGTTAGATAGACCAGGGAAACGAAACACAGTAGCTGATTTCTTGTCTAGGATTTAGAATACTAAAGAAGATTCTCCTGTAGAGGACAAGTTTCCTGATGAATATTTATTTGTAGTAACTACTAAGACTCCTTGGTATGGAGATATAGCTAACTATTTGGTAATAGGGAAACTACCTCCACATTTATTTCCTAGTGAAAGAAGAAAGATTATTTAGGAGAGTTCAAAATATTCATGGATTTCTAATGAATTTTTTAAAACAGGGCCAGATCTTGTGATTAGAAGATGTGTCAGGGAAGAGGAAATGCCTAATATTCTCAAAGCATGTCTGATGAACCATGTGGCGGACACTTTGCTAACAAAAGGACAACCTATAAAATCATTTCTTTAGGATATTATTGGCCGCCCCTCTTCAAAGATGCAAAACAATATGTCAAAAGATGTGATAGTTGCCAAAGAGTAGGGAGACCTACCCTCTAATGAGATGCCATTAAAACCATAGGTACTCATCAAACCCTTTGAAAAATGGGCTTTAGACTTTATTGGACCTATTAAACCACCATCTAAATAGAAAAAGTATATATTGGTATGTATTGATTATGTCACTAAATGGGTAGAAGCCAAAGCATTATTTTCTGCTATTGAACATTCAGTTGCTAGTTTTCTTTATGAGGATATTTTTACTCGCTTTGGTGTTCCAAGAGAAATTGTGACAGATCAGGGAGGTCAATTCACATCCAAACTGGTGGAGAAGCTGATGGAAGAGTACAAGGTCAAGCACAGAAAATCTACTCCTTACCATCCGCAAGCAAATGGTCAAGTAGAGTCCACAAACAAAGTTATTGAAGGCATCATTACCAAGACTGTTCATCTACACAGAAGAGATTGGGAAGAAAGGCTTCCTGAAGCCTTATGTGCCTACAAAACTACATGGAGGAACACAATAGGACATTCTCCCTATGAAGTTGTTTATGGGAAGAAGTTCTGCTCCCCATTGAGTTCCATGTTAGGACCTTCAAGATGGTAGTTCAAATGGGAATGAATCTATCAGAAGATCAAAAGAATAGAATGGAGTAGTTGAATCAACTGATGAGATCAGACAAGAAGCAATCCTAAGAACTGATCTAGTTCAATATCAAAGAGCTAAGTGACATGACAAATACATCAAGGAGAAAAAGTTTCAAGAAGGAGATTGGGCATTGCTATTTGATTCCAAGTTCAAAAATTTCAAAGGTAAATTTTAGACTCATTGGCTTGGGCAACATGAGATTGACAAAGTTTTTAGCAATGTAGCAGTAAGAATCAAAACCATTGATGAATATCAAAATCCTCTCATTGTGAATGGTCACAGATTGAAGATCTATCATAAGCCATTGTCAAAGGAGGAATTTGTCAAAATCTTTCAAGATAATTCTACAATAAGGCTGGTGAAGAAGAATCCTTCTTCTCCACTAGCCTAGTCTTTGTTCTTTTCATTGATTCTTAAAAAAAAAGAAAAAAAAATTGTATAAGCCTGAAAACCAATCACTGATTGGCAGTCTTATACAAAAAATACAGGGCGAAAATCAGAAACTTCTGACACCCTATATTTTCCAAAACAAAATCCCTCTCATTTCATTCATATTTGTTCCATTTCATGTCATTTCACTTCACTTCATTTCATTCCATTTCACCATCACATTTCGCCAATAAAAGTCCTTTCATGTCCAATTTTCATATATCATTCACTCAGTCATCATTCATTTCCATCCATCTCCATTCACTTCACCAAGTCATATGTTCACTGTGTCAGTTTCCGCAGCTGAATCTTGATTCCACAGCTGAATACTGATTTTGTAGCTAATTGTTGATTCCACAGCTAATACTCTGTTACTCTGCAGTGACAGTCAGATGTTAGCCAAACAAAGATGAAAACCAAATGTAGGTATGGAAGAGGAAGATATTTTGAAGATGTTAGCACCTAAAGCACCAACAAGAAGCAGCCAATCAAAGGTCAGTGAACGGAAGTGGTAAGATTCTAAGGTATGAGCAAAATTAATTTCAAACAACATTTTAAAACACATAATCTATATAGTTGTGAAACCACCAGCTCCATTATGTGTAATGATTCGCATTGATAGCTTTCATAACTCCTCCATGACCTTTGCATAATTCCACCACGAACTCCGCATCAATTTCTAACGGCCTCATGATCTGCCTCCAAATCTAACTTGTACTTAATTGTACATCTGCATTCCACCTGTTGAACCGGTTAATTATGAAGATGTAATATATTTGACCATGGCTCTTCTTTGCCGCACAAATCCACAGTCATTTTATGAATGTGCTAACATCCACTCCACAGCCTTTTAATTCAAAATTCTGCCAGACTCACTTTGTTTCCATACTCTCCCATTAAAGTTGCGCTTGTTAGTTCTAGCTTGTTTATACAAGCCTTCACTCTGTGAACTCATTTTCACTACATGCTCTGTGTTCTTTCATTTTACAACTACTGGTTTTCTCCACAATCCTTCTCCATCTTCCGCTCACACAACCGTTCCACCTCCGTCAATCCATCACTCACAGTCCATCACTCACAGAGGTATTTTTAAGGCAAGAGGAAGGAATGGTACTTCTGGTAAGAACAGAGCCGGACGGGCCTAAATTCATGGAGGGTTATCCACAGTTAAAAAGAATATTGAGGAAGGCATGGTGGCTGCAATTTATCCAGAAATTCAGAGGTCACAATAGAGAAGTCACGAAGACATTTGCAAGGTCTTTTAACGGTGTGGAAGTTGAGGTTGGAGATCTCAAATTTTCAATCACAGAGGCATCCATTGCAGTAGCAACAGAGCTCCCATAGGAGGGAGAACGGTGGTTCAAAAACAAAGACTTTGATGAGAGGGCCTGGAGGATTATTTTGCATAACCCAGGTATGGATATAACCATTTTCAAACGTGGAATCCCTGTTTCTTCTCTAGAGGAAAAGTGTACTAGTTTATTATTGATAATTCAGAAGTTTATTACATGTGAAGGATGGTTTGGGTCCATGTACATGTACCACATCAGGTTACTAATGAATTTTCTGGAAAATCAAGCCATCAATTTTCCTTATTCCCTGTTGAGTAGCCTGAAAACGATGTCCACAACTGTACAAAAGAATCTGGATGACGTAGAGGCTCACCTTTACCATCACGACCTTGTTAAAATTTTGATTGACAAACAATTGAAGGAAAGAAAGGACACTTGGGAACATTTCTTGATTAGAAACTTCTTTCAGGACCCATCTGAAACACCTGAAGGTAGCTCAGCAAGGAAAAGTAGGAGAAGGAAAACAAGTGTAAACATTCAGGATACTCCTACAACATAGCTAAAGAAACTAGTAAGGAAGAAAAGCTATCTGAAAGTAGGAAAGAAAGGACTGAGGTTAGGAAGCAAGCGAAACTAAAGGGGAAAAGAAATGTTGAAGCTGCCTATCAAACCCCAGAACCTTCCCCAAAAGAGGATCAGATACTTTCTAAAAGACTAGTCCTCCTTAAAAAACAATCAGCTAAAGCAAAGGAAAAAAAAGGGGAAAGAAAAACAAAGTGTAGAGAAAGGAGACACCAGCTCACGGAATCTAAGGAGGAGCTCCAGAATTAAAGGTAAATTGAAGAAAGTACAAACTAAAGGGGCCCACTTCACAGACTTAGGAGGGGAAACACAAGAACAATCACCAACAATCCCTCCTGACCATAGCCCTCAGCATTCTCCTTTTTCTCAAATAAATTTTGGGATCAATCTAAGAAAGGCTACACCTGAAATAGATCCAACCCAGCAAGAAATGTATGATTTTATTGAATCATTGGAGAAAACTGCAACAGACCAAGGCACTTCATCTACTCAGCCTAATACAACCCAAGAAGTTTTAATCCAATCACTAAAACAAGAAGTTTTTGAACTAGAAGTCCTGAATAGACACATCAAAAGGGAAAATGAAACATTGAAAGAACAGAGTAGGTTGGATAAAATTATCCATGACAACACCATGTTGCATCTTGGGCTGTGGCAGAATAAAAATAGGAAATTGAAGAAAAAGAGTAGGAGGTTGAGTAGAGCCCTTATCAACCTCAAATACAGGTGCCTAATGAGTAAGCCTAGGATGACAGTGGTACCAAGGAAGAAGAAAAGAAGGCTAGATGTATTAGCAGAGGTCTTAGAACAAATGAACTGAAGGGAGGATGGTCACAGTTTTGGTTGCATGAGGACAGACAACACCTTCACAGTGGGGGTATGTTGAGCCCTAAAACTACCTCTCTTCTACATACTTTCCTAGACCTTTTTCCGACACCAGTGCCTCATAAGCTATCAAAGATCATTACATATTGGTTCTACGAGTGCATTTAAGTGGTTTTCTAACTATATTTTTGTATTTTCTATTTGAATTATATTTTGCTCATCAGCTACGGAATGCAGCCACTTTCCGTAGCTGACTCGTGATTCCGCAACTATTTTTATTGATCTATAGGTTACAGGTGTTGGCAAGTAAAACAAGGCACGTGGGCAATTCATGAATGATCTGGACATGGACCAATTCCTATCTGTTCAGTCAAATTTGTAAAGGAAAGCCTTGGTCAAAGGACGGTCAAACAAGGATTCCTACAGCAAACAAGGCTCTGTTTTCAACACATGAAAGGTCCGAGACCGTTCCTAGATCCATCGATCCCTCTTGACAGTTGTAGACCATCTCCACGACGCAAATCCAACATCCACCTTTTGAAGATTGAATGATCATGGAAACCAAGACGCTAAGCTCATAGGTTCTGTCTTTTTACGTGTCCTCTACTGAAGGTTTCTCACAGAAAAATAGTTATGTAATTTCCTCTATAAATAACGCGTTTGTAGACACATGTAGTTAGTCTTGATATAGTCTTGCTGTTAGATTTTATACTGTTGTTGTAGCATTAGTCCTGTTGTTGTAACGAGAGGAAACTTCCTCTGTTTTGGAATATAAAGATTCTGTTTCTTATGACTGTTTGAGTGTAATTTTGGGTTGAAAGGGTATTAACCAAAGGCTATGTAGAGGGCCCCTACTGGCTAAGGTTTTGTTTTTTATTTCTGTAAATTTTTCATGTATCATTTTCTTATTTCCATTGTATATATTTCAGAGCTTGTTCACCTGTATATGTTTCATAATTCATTTATGGTGTTAATTTTTCACTCCTGTATATGATTTTCCAGCATTGCATACTTTTGCTAACACTGATCAGTGTGTTTCAGGATAGGTCATGCTCAAGCATTTTCATATAATTTTTTGCATCAAATAATGACATGAGATTGGCCTCTCTGCTGACTTTTTTTTTTTTTAGATTTTCAATTTCAGTTATGCTTTGATTTTAGTCTTATTTATTTGTTGTTGTTAGCTAGTTTAGATATCAAATTCTTCAGGTTATTTGATGTTATCTCCAGAGCCATGGCTTAACCCCGAAAAGCTACTTGGCAAGCTATCAGATTATAAGTGAAGTGATTTGATTTTACTTTCATTTCTGCAAGTAGGTAGTTTAGATATCAAATTATTCATGTTATTTGACGTTATCTCCAGAGCCATGGCTTAACCCCGAAAAGCTACTTGGTGAGCTATCGGATTATAAGTGAAGTGATTTGATTTGACTTTCATTTCTACAAGTAGGTAGTTTAGATATCAAATTATTCATGTTATTTGACGTTATCTCCAGAGCCATGGCTTAACCCCAAAAAGCTACTTGGCGAGCTATCAGATTATAAGTGAAGTGATTTAATTTTACTTTCATTTGCAAGTAGGTAATTTAGATATCAATTCTTCATGTTATTTGACGTTATCTCCGGAGCCATGGCTTAACCCCGAAAGGCTACTTGGCAAGTTATCGGATTATAAGTGAAGTAAATTGATCTTACTTTCATTAATCTGCAATTTTTGGTTTGTTTGAGTGAAATAGTTTAGATTTTATTTCTGTATTTAGATAGGCAACAGAGACAGTGATTTTATGATTAGTATTTCATCATTTGTTTGATTTAAATAGCTGCACATTTATATTCTTGTTCAAGTACTAATTTTATCCCTAGCATGTTTTGAGATCCTTCGAAGTGCTAAGTTCTGGAAGTTATCATAAGGGACATAAAACCTTGTCTCAAATCTATATCTAAACTTGCCTTCTAAAGTATTTTTAAAACTTTGGAATAGGATTTCCATTTGAATTAGGAGACAAACAAAGACAAAACCCCAAAACAAAATAAAATTGGAAATAATAAAAAGTAAGAAAGAGGTTGTCTTGCACATATAGTGCACCACACTTCATCAGTTTACGACTCCCGGATTGATAATTAATGTAGAAATTTAGGACATACTAAATTGAATAAACAGTCACTGTGTAGTTCATTTCAGCCTTTGACAGATTATTACTGATAAAGTAAGTGGCATAAGGGAAATTTTCATCTATCTGGCCTAGAGTTGCTCCTATGGCTTTGTGTGAGGCATCAACATGCATATGAAAAGGAAGGTCCCAATTTGGGCCTCGGAGAATAGGTGTAGTGGTCAACTTGTCCTTCAGGGTGTCCAAGGCCTCTTGACATCTTTTTGACCATACAAACTCAGAGTCATTGGCCAACAACCCAAACAAAGGATAAGGTTACTTGCTGAATTCTTTTATAAACCTCTGATAGTATCCAGTTAAACCTAGAAAACTTTTGACATTTCTCTGCTTTTGTGGAGGTGGGGCCCTTTGGATGATGGCTATTTTGTTTGGGTCCACCTGCAGTCCTTGCTGGGATATTGAATGCCATAGCACAATCCCTTTAGTCATCAGGAAATCATATTTTTCGGGACTAAGGGACAGGTTCATTTCAATTCATTTATTTAGCACCTTAGCTAAGTTGGACAAAGCCTCCTGGAAATCACACCCATAGGGTGTAAAATCATCCATATAAATCTCTACTGCATCATGGACTAGCTCAGCAAAGATAATCAAGATTGCTCTATGGAAGTAGTATGGGAATTGCATAGGCCAAAAGGAAGGACCATATATGTGAAAGTACCCCAAGGAAACGTGAAGGTGGTTTTATCCTAGTCTTTCAGGCTAATCTGGATTTCATTGTACCCGCTTGTTGGCTAGTTGAATTGTTTATCAATTAAACAATCAAGTACCACATTAATTGTCAACCTGGGAAAGTTTTTTTATTCCAAAGGCCACTGCGTACTGTTTGTAATTAAATTCTAAAAGCATTGAAAGCTGTAGTATACTTAATTCCAGTACTAAGTTATCACAATGCTAAAGAAAAGAATTGATTAAAATTACAGATCTAAGAAACAAGGAAATGGATGCTCTGTTGGCAGAGGATCAGGACCCTATCCTCCGGATGAGGACGTTCAGCACCTGCCCCTGGAATCAGATTGCTAACACAAACTGCACTCAGATTCACCGGTGAAACACACTTGCGCAAATTCGAAGAACTAGATAAAACGGAGTGCTAGCAAAACAGAGCTTCAAGAGGTAATGCTACAAAGTCCAAAACAGAGTATCTGTAAAGAGAAACTACCACACACTTACACACTTGACAGCAAAGTAAATGGGTGAATCTTGTGAGGAAGGTGGGCCCAGTCCTTCTCACAAGATTCCCCATAATGCGAAGAATAGCTTAAATACTCAGAGCGTTCTTCTATTCATCCGTCAAAAATTCAGATACAGTGAAGTTCAGAATTGCTGATAGTTTTACAAAATGCCCTTCCAGCCTCCCCTTGACTAATGTAGATGTCTCCTCTTTATAGAGGAGACATCTATTACAATAGAATGTTACGGTTCAGCTGTTTGACCTGTTTAATCAAAAATAAGAAATACAGAGATGCTATTGCAACAATATAATGATATATTCTTTGTTTAGACTGTTACACAGCTAATAACTGCCTTCGTCCGTCTTCCTTGGGATATGCACATTCCTCTCGCTGATTCCCCGTGCTATTCTGGTTCTGAGTTCGGGTAGCTGTGTTCTTCTTGTTTTGGACAATTGCTTGATTTAACCATGTCTCAGACAATTTCCGTTGTGATTCTCAGCTGGTGCAAAAATACCCGCTTTAGATAATATCTATTGCTGACTATATCAACTGCGCAGTTGTTGCTTCTGGTGTTGCAGCAACTGCGTAGTTGCTGTTTTTGGTGTTACAGCAACTGTAGGTTATAACTCCTGTGGCTTAAGACAATTACTTAGCAATTCAGTTAGCTTTCCAAATATAAATACATAGGTACTTACGAATATGCAGTGAACAATTAAACATATAGATATGCGGGAAGTTACTCCATACCTTGGGGTAATCGAGTCATTGTACGATCAAAACTTATAACTTATGACTGAAAAAGGATAATATTATGATGGAAATATAAGGTCAAAATTGGTTAATTCTGGATCCTAACATCCCCCCCAACTGAAGATATTGCATGTCCCTATGCAATGTTTTACTCTGAATCCGAGTCGGAGTACTGGGATGAACAATGTAAATTACTGAGACAATAGCTGTAGGAGGTGACGTCGAACCTTTTTCTGAAACCATAGACAGTCTGTATCTGTCTCCATGCTACTGCCTCCTCCTTAGTAGATAACCCAAACTGGCCCTTATATTGTTCCCCGAGTAACCATAAAAGTGGAAATTTAAACTTGTAGCCTATCCAACTCTCAGCACAGTGTTGCATGCATTTAATATAAAAAGGTACCCTTGTAAGTGCTACCTGCAGATTTGTTGGATTGTAAGGATGATATTCTTTCCTTTCTTTGGGACAATTTTCCCAAAAGAGATTATTTGCTCTAACGACCAAGGGCACTTTGGTTCTCAAATAGTGCTAACAGTCCTTCAAGACTGTTGCTTGCAATTGTCTGAGATGATTTTTCATATCAGAATTCTTTATCAATGCTTGGTGTTGTACAATAAAAGTGGCTGCATTCTGTGGTTCAGCCCTAATGCACAGAAGACAATTTTGTTCATTATGTTGGGCTGAGACGAAGGCATTCTGCCATGTGAGCTGATTGGCTAAGAAGGAAATAAAGGCTCTCAGCTGTATATCACCAACCACCGGTAGCATATTCTTGTCCCTTTCTTCAGATACTGCTTCATTATGTAGGTAAAGCTCACATAGCAGGTTTTGGTCATTATTAGGTGCCTCTGTAAAAGTTTGCATAAATTGTTCTGCTGTGACCACCTGATAGGGTCTCCCTTCTCTTACAGCTTTTATCTGCAAATATGTCAATCTCTCCCTTAAGAATGTTGCATAATTAAAAGATGGCTTCCTCATAGCCAGTATTCTTTGAAATAATCCAAACATCTGGGTCATTCTGGTTTTCAGCTCTGAGATTTCTTTATATTGAGCCCTACATTGCTCAATTGCTTCCCAATTTCTGTATGCGTGATTAAACCAGGTTCCTTTCTGCTGTTCAAATGCTTTACTCTTTGACTGCTCATACTCTTTACACCATTTTCCTTTCAAAGCCTGAAAGCTCTCTGTTTCTACACATGCATGATTAACAGAGGGGGACTCTGTCTGTGTATAAGCATCAGTAAGAAAAATCTATTCTGTTGGAGTAGGCTGGAGTACTCCCTCATCTTTTTCTCCGTTTGCATCTAGTATCTCATCCTGTTGCTGTCCTGATTTACTGTGTGCTGTGGTAACTAGGGTAGGCCGGGGTAGGTTTGTATCTTCTTGCTCCTTTGCTGATTTCTGTGTAAAAATTTCCTCCATAATAATTTGGGTGAGCCATGGTGAGTCTATATTTTCTCCTGCTTTTGTCTCTGCTAAGGGTCTTACTGGTTCTTGTGTTGCAGTAAGTTCTCTGATTTGATCTTTCTCTTCCAGATAGCCTGTTGGTTCTTGTGTAACAACAGGTTCTTCTATGTGCACTTTCTCTTGGGAGCCTGTTGGTTCTTGTGTAACAACAGGTCCTTCCATTCTAGCAGAGGGTTGTGATATTTCTGTCTGTGCAGCAGCAGGTCTTTCCGTGTCATCTGCAACAGTGGCAACATTCTCTCTTGGCTCCGCCACTACCTTGTATCCTGCTTGGGTATATATTTCACCACAAGTGGTGCACATATACTCATTTTCTTCGCTTTTCTCTGCTACCGAGGCCACTCGCGCTAAAACATGCAGGCTGAATTCCTTTTGATATGCTTCTTTAATCCTTATTATCTCCTCTTGATAATCCTGAATCTGTAATCTTAGGAATTCAATTTCCTCTTGCAAGGCAAGTATAGTGGGCTGATCTTGCGGGGCAGTAGGCTCCACTGGAGGTAGGGGTTGCATTTCATCATCCTAGTCAATATTCCCTGTAGGTGGTTCTTGTGTATCACCTGGGGACTTGGCTGGTTCTTGTGTTACAGCCATTCGATCCTTATTATCTTGGGTGTCGGCAGCTGGTTCTTGTGTATCAGCTACCTTAACATATGATTCCATGAAGCTATGAATGTTCTGCATTTCCACTTCCGAGGGTGAAGGGGATGGACTTTGGGGGCGAGTGGGGGTATGGATTTTTAAAGTAATGGGTGCTGAACTAGGGGGATTCAGAATTTTGGCTACTAACGATGACCGGGTTCTTCATTTTGGTAGGAAAGTCGTAAATGTGGGCATTTTCCTTTCCAGGTCAATTTCAGAGGTAGTAGCCGGAGCAGCAGATGTTTTAGCTGAAACCCTGGTTTTTCTTCTTTTTGGTGGGGTTTCCTTTGTCTGACGCTTTTTTCTCTTAAGTAGGGAAATAGGGATATCATCGTCAGAGTCATCAGTAGAAATGTGGAGTATGGGGGTGGAAGGACTGGCCTTTTCGGGGGATGGGGTTGTTTCTGTGGTTACTTCTGCTGCTTGTTCGTTTTCAGCAGTTTGCAGAGATGTTTGATGGACTTGTTTGAGAATGCGTTCTGCCTGCTGAGGGTTTTGTAGGGGGATTTGCTCGGGCATATCCTCTACTTGCTGAGGGGGTTCATCTTCTGGTTGGGGTATTTCAGCTTCCTGTGGGGGATGAATGGGGGGTGGCGGGTTATTTAAGGCCAGGCCTCTATTAATGAGCAATTGGATTAACCGGTGGTGTTTTAGGGACATAAGTGGTTGCTTCGCATTAACAGCATATCGTGACATATTCTTAAGACAACCCAATAAATAATATGGCATATTTATCAATTGACCATTTCTTAAGTGATTTAACAGCATGAAATCGTGCTGGTAGATTACCTGGTAGCGGCCCTCGCATGTCAGGTATTGTTTGACGAATTCGGAAATTCTTGGCCATGGTGGAGGTAATGACCGCAGTGCTACCCCTCTGCCCTTAGGTTCTATCTGCTCGCCTGGTCGTAAGAAATCCTGTTGCGCGTTGAGAATCAAATGCTTCCTGCTGAACCATCTTATACCGTTAGTTGGTAGCCCAGTGGCTTGAGCTATTACTTCCTCTGTAACTGGAATTTGAATTCCCTGCACGACAGAGAATCCCTCTCTTAAGTTGCGTACGAATTCCAGGACTTGTTGCTCGTTAAAGTCCGGAAGTCTCCTGAAATATTCTATCCAGCCTGCTTGCAAGAATATTTGGTAAATGTCCGGATAAAGTTCTAGGACTGCTGTCGATGCGGGTTCATATGTGATAAGAGGTCCTCCCATGGTTGTTGCTTAGTAAATTTCCAAGTTCAGAGCCGAGCTCCCGATTTCAGATCAGAGTAACGCGTCGCAAATGGTAGCATGCAGCGATAGGGTGACTTTTACATATTACCGGGAGAATTATGGGTGGCGGCAGTTGGCGTGGTATATCATTATTGGAATTGCTTTGGTACTCCCCCCCTCTACGTGTGAGCGATTTGATTGGAAATATAACTAATTGATGGTCCTATCAGCGTTCACCGCATTATCTATTATTTAATGCCCATTGATAAACGTGCGTACCTTGTATTTTACCTTTTTTGATTGCTGTGTCAAAAAGTCTTATCTCGTCTTCCGCTGAGTCACAATGATTACCACGGATTTGAAGATGTGGGAATATCGGTAATTTGTAATGATAATGACGAGAATGATAGTCAGATGTCATAGTCGTCATAAGGAGCGATATCTTTTATCGTGATTTATTGCTTGGGGCTACAGTGATAACTCTCGTTCTCATGAGTGAATTTAACCGGGAAAGAGTATTTTGTGTCCAGGAAACGGTATTGGAACACCAAAATTGGTGTTTGGTGATAGGGAATTACTGGAAAGAAAACGTTGTGAGGATGGGAAATGTACTAGAGTGATGGGAGTCAGGAAATGATGCTGTACTCACGGGAATGATATTGCAGAAATGGAAATGATGTTTTGGATAGCGGGGGGTGGTGTTGCAGCAACGGGAAATAATGTTGCAATAGAAGAAATGGTGTTGCAGCAACGGGGATGGTGTTGCAGCAATGGAATGTGGTGTTGCAGCAATAGGGAATTCCACGTTCGCGCCTTCACCTGTTCGAAACTTCTTGTCTTCCGGCTTCCTCCCAAGCTAAAATCTGCAGAATACTGAAATGTAATATCGTAATCCTTGACAGGATTTATTAGTTTCTTAAAAACATAATATCTAACCTAAAGAAATTGCATAAGTAATAAAAATTCAAGTGCTTTGAGGGGTAGCAAGTTCCCCTGGAAAGGAATACTGTTTTATTGCCATGCAGGTGGTTTTAAAATCTTCCTTAGAAACCGGCCGCTGGTATAACCGAAGTCGGTAGCCATTTACTAACAGTGGTGTTCTGCTCCCATCAATTGTTAAAAGTCTGACCATCCCGTTTGGAAAAACAACATCCACTTCATATGGTCCTAACCACCTTGTTCTTAATTTGCCTTGAAAGTTCTCAAAATGAGAATCATAAAGTAGAGCCCAATTACCTTTCTGGAACTGCTTCTGCTTGATGGTTTTGTCATGCCATTTGCTTCTTTGTTGTTGTATCATCATTGTTTGATGGACGGCTTCCAGTCTTTTCTTGTCCAATTCCTGGAGTTGCTGCAACCTGGCTGTCTGTGCATCAGTTAAATCCAGGTTAACAGCTAAGGCAGTTCTCAGGGTTTTGATTTCAAATTCCACAGGAAAAATGGCATTCTTTCCAAAGACTAACTCATAGGGTGAAAAGCCTGTTGTATTTCTCCAAGTAGTTCTATAGGCCCATAAGGCTTCAGGTAATCTCTGAAACTAGTCCTTTCTGTTCTCCTTTATCGTTTTTGTCAAGATGGCTTCAATGACCTTGTTAGTACTTTCCACCTGCCTGTTTGCTTGGGGGTGGTATGGTGTAGTCATTTTGTGATTGATATGATATTTCTGGAGCGTGTCTTTGAAGCCATGAGAATTAAAAGGAGGTCCTCCATCGGTGACTAATTCTCTGGGTAATCCAAATCTAACAAAGATTTCTTCAAATAAGAATGTTAATACTGCTTCTTCATTAGCTTTAATGAGTGCTTTGGCCTCTATCCATTTAGTCATATAGTCTGTGCATACTAATATGTATACTCTTTGATTAGATGGAGGATTAATAGGACCTACAAAATCTAATGCCCATTTCTCAAAAGTTTCAAGGGTTACCTGGGGATTGAGTGGCATTTCATCTCTGTGGTTAGGCTGGCCCATTCTTTGACAGCTGTCACATGCCTTCACATACTTTCTGGCATCTTTGAACAGTGATGGCCAGCAATATCCCATTATGAGTACCTTGTGTGCTGTTCTTTTGTCTGCAAAGTGTCCTCCACAAGGATCATCGTGACAAGCTTTTAGTACATCATAGATCTCATCCTCCCCAACACATCTCCGGATTTCCTGATCTATCCCTGTGTGAAATAGACATCCGCTTATCCAGATATACCTAGCGCTTTGCTGAATGATTTTCCTCTTTTCTCTGTGCGATAGGTGTGATGGTAATTTTCCTGCAACTAAGGAGTTAGCAATATCTGCATACCAAGGTGCGTGGGCAGAAACTGCAAATAGATACTCATCAGGAAAAGAATCATCTACTCGAATATTTTCATTAGTTTTTAACTGAGAAAGAAAGTCAGCAACTACATTTTCTTTTCCTAGTCTATCCACAATTGTGATATCGAATTCCTGCAATAACAGTAGCCATCTAGTAACTGGAGCATTTGTAACAGATTTATTCATTAAATATTTGATGGCCGAATGGTCAGTATGCACAAAAGTAGTATAACCAGTGATGTAGTGCCTAAATTTATTGATAGCGTAAATAACTGCTAGAAACTCTTTCTCAGTGACCATGTAATTAAGTTCCGCGGGAGTCATGTTTTTACTAATGAAGTAAATGGCGTAGGGAAGACCATTTTCTTCCTGTCCCAGGACAGCTCCTATGGCAGTGTTTGAAGTGTCAGAGGATATGTGAAAGGGAAGTGCCCAATCAGGTTCTCTTAAAATGGGAGCTATGGACAACTGATGTTTAAGCTGATCAAATGCTTTTCCACAATCATCAGTCCACTTAAATTCAGCGTTTTTTGTTAATAACACAAACAGAGGGGAAGCTATCTTAGAGAAATCTTTGATAAATCTTCTGTAATATCCTGCATGTCCTAAGAAGCTTCTTACTTCTGTCTGGGTTTTGGGAATAGGGAGGGTCAAAATGACTTGTATTTTTGCAGGATCGACTTGAATTCCTAGTAATGAAACATAATGGCCTAATACAATGCCTTCATTCATCATCATGTGGCATTTCTCAATACTTAAGGCAAGGTGTGCTTCAATACACCGCTTGAGTACTTTTTCTAGATTTTGCAAAGCATCTTCAAAGGCAGTTCCATAAGGAGTGAAGTCGTCCATAAAAATCTCTAAGGAATCATTTACCATGTCAGAAAAGATGCCTATGACCGCTCTCTGAAATGTCGCTGGTGCATTACATAGACCAAATGGGAGAACCTTATAGGCAAAGGTCCCCCAAGGGCTAGTAAACGTGGTTTTATCCTGGTCCTGGGGTGCAATCCTTATTTGATTATAACCGCTGAATCCATCCAAAAAGGAAAAGAACTTTTTACCAGCTAAGCTATCTAATACCTGATCAATGAATGGTAACGGGAAATGGTCTTTTTGGGTGGCCTTATTTAGGGCTCTATAGTCTACGCATACTCGCCATTTCCCATTTTTCTTGGGTACTATTACTAGCAGAGAAACCCATTCACTATCAGATATGGGATATATAAATCCTGCATTTAACAGCTTTTGAAGCTCTTCTTTTACTATTTCTCTTAGATTGGGATTCATCCTCCTCTGGGGTTGACAAACTAGACGTGATCCTTCTTTAATGTAAATCCGATGAGTACATAGCTCAGGGGAAATCCCTTTCATGTCTGTGTAATCCCATGCGAATGCCTCCCTGTTTTCTTTAAGTAGCTTCATTAGCTGCTGCCTTTGGTCATCTGTTAGGTTTGGATTTATATTTAATGTCTTTCCTGGTTCGATTTCTATTGTCACACTTTTGGAAGGACTACCGGCTAATATCTGAGATGAATTTTCAGTTTCGAGATCATTCTGGGACTCTGGTTCTAGGATTGAGGTAAGGTGATTATGTATCTCTGAGCTAACCGAAGAGGGTTCAGAAATGAAGTTGCTGATTAATTCATCTTCAGTTGAGTTCTTGAGAGTTAAGGCTTGTCCGATTATTAAGATAGGTTGGGCTTCTTCATCCTCATAGTCTACCCATATTGAATTATCGCTATTGATCATGGGTGTGGCATGGGGGTAGAGAGTCAATTGTTTAGTTTCCTGGCCATTGGATATTGTCATTGATCCAGATCTACAGCTGATGAAAGCATCTGCTGTAGCTAACCATGGTCTTCCTAAGATTAGTGGATGACCCCCCAACTTTGTTTTAGTTTGTAACACCACAAAGTC
>APFE030985555.1:0-12776 GCA_000404065.3 Pinus taeda
GAAGCATTTGATAAATCAAAATGTTTTGAATACAATTATTATGTGCTTGGGGGGAATCATTCTGTAGAAGCTCAAAGACAATTGATGGAGGAATATCCCAATAACCCACGTTTTGAAACAATGAAATGTATCATTTACGCTGGTTTATCAAATATAGAAGCAAAGTTAGTGGGATAGGATCATAATTCAGATAAAGAATATAGAATGTCTATGACTTTCATCCAAAGGGTTTGATTTATTCATAGTGAATTTCAAGAAAAATGTGGTGGGGATAGGATAAATGTTACTGCAGATTTCCGAAGGGAATGTTGTGTGGAAATAGGCTATCAAATTGGAGAGAAACCCAATTCAAAAAGTGGAAAACGCAACCTTCCTAGTGACATATTCAGAGGTGTTGATAACATTTTCCACTTGGCATTTAGAACTGGATATGTTCGAGACTTGATTGATGATATTTTTAGCATGTGGGAAAACATTGGCATTAAAAACCAGAAGGTTAAAAAGTCTAAGCCATTGATATGTGGCGGCAATAAATTAGGTCCTGACTTGAAACAGCTTCCAGAAGATATGACTATCACACCTTGGAGAGCAATGCAAGGAGTGAAAGATGAAAAAATTGTTAAAACAATATGATCTCATGTGAAGTCAGGGGAATTATCATTGGAGGAAATGTCCGAGGAATTTCAAAAGTAAGTTTGTTGAAATATTTTTATTTATTTCTAAATTATAATTTTATTTTAAATAAAACATGTTGTTCTTGGTAGTATCTGTTATACATATCATTATATTGACTTTTTGTTACTTTATCTATGTAGTCACAAAATTTACATGAAAATTCAAGAACAAATGGTTAGATTGTTGAATGAACATAGTTGGGGTGATGTCATACGCAACTATCCAGATTCAAGTTCTACATTAACATTAAAATCTTTTTATCTTGCATTTAAAAAGGTATCTTGATTTACACATTCATTTTTATTCATATGTGTACTATTTTTAATTTATAGCTTACACATATATTTGTTTATTTTATAAAAGATAAAGAAGGATAATAATGGAGCGCCAACTAGCTTCAGAACCTTTATTGAAAAAATAAAGGCCAAAAGACTGAGGAAGCAACGTGCTAAGAATGTTGAACTTGATCCAACTCTTACTCATTTCATTTGGAATGGGCTAGACACTATTCAATATCAAGTAATACAAGGCGACTGTGAAGACATTGCTAAACTCATAGCTAAAAGGGAGTATGCCCTAGTTATTGCAGATATTCCCCATGGTTTCAATGTTCCAAATATTGACTATGATAGTGACCCTTATACTTATCAAGATTTTAGTAAACTGGTTGCGGGATTTGTAGAAATCATGTCATCACCATTATGGAGATTTGTGACATTTCATTCAGACACAATTGGCAACGATATTGTCAAGCTTCAAAGGGAAAGCAAATTCAAGGATGCAGCTTACATGGTAAGACATTTAAAAAGTATATGTGATTAATGTTGAAAAATTCATTTATGTACAAGTTGATTGAACTTTTACTATTTCATGTTACAGGCAAAATTCAAATCTTCTTAACCATGATGATCAAGTATTTATAAATGATTGTGATTTCATTCATATTGATAGTTGGGCAAAATATGATAGCTGTATGTCTATGATTTTTAATTGGGTGGACGGAAAAAGTCATAGCCAAATACTGAGTTATGATGTTGTTGTGATAAAACTAACATATGAAGACAAAGAAGCAAAAGGAGAGATAGTTAACATTTATCAAAAACCACAATTATTGATTAACTATCTTATAGACATATGTTCAAATGAAGGAGATTGGTTTCTGGATTTATTTTCTGGCTCAGGTAAGTTTTATTATATATAATTGAATTTCAATATGTTATTTTTTAAATTAATATGTCGTTGTACTAATTTACTTCATTATTTATTTGTGCTTGATAACTAGGCACAACACTAGCATGTTGCCTTCAAAAAGGAAGAAATTGCATTGCAATTGAAAAAGATCCATTACAATGCAATTTCATTCAGCAAAAAATTAATGCTCTTCAATTTCTTCCAGATGCAATGCAAGAAATTTTGAAGAAAGGGGACTTTAGTGAATCACGTGTGGCAAAAAAAGCAAAGGAACCCCAACCACCATTACATGGAATGTTTGGAAAGACATACATTGGGAGTTTCGCAGACATCAAAGACCCATTAGAAGAGGAAAATGAGCAAAATGAAACAGAAAATATTGTTGAAGAAGACAATGATGAAACTCTAGAGGATGAAGAGTTTGGATTATGTGACATTGTTTATTAAATTTAAGTTAGGCTTGGAAATCAAGCTCATTTGTTGTAACTATGCATTAGTTATACTTGTAATGTTTTGACTTCAACATTTTATGAGAAGAATAAGCACTCAATTAATATTGTTATGTCTTCAATATTTGTATTATGTGATTTTCACATAAATTTTTATGTTAATCATTATTTTTTGAAAAAACAGTGATTATCATTATTTTTTTGACATGAAATTCATAAAAAAAACTATTATTTAACCATTTTTAGTTAAAAGTTTCCTATAAAAATTATGATTTTGACATGTCATTTCTAGCAAAAAAATTACAAAAAGTTATAAAATGTGTAGCTTTCTAGTTATATTTATGTTGAAAATGGTTACTTTTATGTCAATTGTTAAAAATTATCATTGTTAGAGACAATTATTTCATGTGGATTGAAAAATTAATTAACAATGTATAAATATGTAGAATATCAAAAATTCAAAATATCGACCTTCTTCTTTAAATATGAAAAACAATACAAACCTCACTACAAAAAAAAATATGAAGAAGAAGACCACTTCAAAAATTATTCAATTTAGAAAATAATTATTTACATTTCATACATTAGAAAATTTAAAGTCAGAAAATAGGTCTTTTAAAAAAAGGGGCTGATGCAGAATCACCACTTTTTTAAATCAGCATGAAAATCACTACCATTCTAAAACGTAATGTACATAAAAAAATTTAAAGTGCCAAAAACTATGCTCTAAAAAAAACATGTGTGTTCTGCATCGCCCCCTTTCAAAATCAGGTCACTTTTTTGCTATCTCTACGAAATGGGTAATAGTATCAGTTCCCGTTTCAAAGTTTACATTATTTCCATGACACTCATGTGTTACCCATATATGTTAGATAAACTTGACTTTGTGGTGGAGTTGAAGTTGTGTCAACAATTATGGTTAACATTTGTGGCTTTGGGCACCTGGCGTTGGTGACTCATGGTATTACATGAATTTGTTAAAAGGCTTGGGTATTCTCCATCGTATTGAGCCATGGTTAAGCAGTGAAAGCTTAGATTGTTGGCTAGTTTGGATGTGTTTTAGCCATGGACAATAATTGATCTATTATTGGTTGGTTTTTCCCCTGTTGGGGTTTTCTTAGGTAAATCATAATGTACTTTATTTGAATGTCTTAATTTTATGTGTGTTATTAATATATTTATTTCTCTCATATTTTCTCTAAAAATATAATGACTCGTCTCAAAGCCTAATGTAGATTGTAGATACATATTGGCTTTAGAGGGTAAGAAAAATTACAACAAGGAGATAACATGGAGATCAAGGTGATGGAAAGATCAATGTAGATTATGTGGCAGATATAAGTGCGGGTACATGGTTGTGATTGGTAGTAGAAAAGTCATTTTCAATGGCATTGGTTCTGGTTATCGCCTTGGTGGTGTTATTTGTGTTGTAGGAGTAAGGATGGTGTTAAATTATTTATTGTAACTTAAAAAAAAAAAAAAAAAAAAATCAAGGTGTGGGCCTACTGCTAAGTTTTTCAAACGTTTTGTGCAACCATAAAATTCAAAGTAGAAATCCAATGAATGCATGATTGTTCAATGGATTTTTTCTTAAATTTTTTAATGTTGATGAGGCTACGAGCGAGTGCGATAGGCGGTTAATGAAGAAAGAGAAGGATTGTGATAGGTAGATGAGAGGCCAAAACTTTTGGCTTCCAATTGGAGATTATGCTTTGGTAAAATTATCCTCAAACCTCAATGGTTCTAGCCAAGGGATCCTTTTCCCAATTGTCAACCCCCTCTATTCAACAGATCCCAACTATTCGAGCCAAGAATTAAAGAGATTTTCACTGCATGAAGTCCAGAAAGGTGGCATTGATATCAATCGTTGATTAATAACGAAATAACTAGTATCAAAGGGAATGTCTCCATAAATTTTCAGAATCCTTGTAACTTGGGCAGAGCATATGGTTACGTGTATATAGCAATGTTGTAATTATTATTGTCAAGATGGCTTGTAGAGAGTTTCATGGTTAAGCGACCCGCAGAGGAGGAGATTGAAGCACCCACTAAGGAGGGAGATTATGTATAGGTCATGGAACCATGAAGAAATTAGAAAGCATGAGAGGTTTGTACATTTAGGATTACAAGCCAGTAAATTATAAGTTGTAGGTATGATGGCCATAGGGAATCGTACATGGAAATAATGAAAAATGCAAGCCATAAACATTACTAACACCCTCATCGTGAAAAAGAACAAATCGATTGTGGTGGCTTCCAGGAAGCAACAACCAGAAAGAACGATGGCAAGGAGGCAAAAGACGAGTAACGGGCTAGATGTTCAATGGATGCACATGAATGCAACTCAATGGAGCATATAAAATCCACTTGATCTTTAAGATTAGTGTTTTTAATGCAATGTCAAGTGAGTGAGAGAGGTGATGTACAGGGTGAGAACTTATTTTTTCTTAAATGAGAATCGTATTTTCATAGCATAACCGTGAATACCTAAACAGGTATGTTTTTTAATTTAAGAAACAACTAATTCAAGGGATTTGAGATAATATATGTAAGAATTAAAATACAAAAGTCAAAAGGTTGAAGAGATATTAAACTCCTAGCTATAGCTAAAAATCACAATTTGGGTTGAGGTGAATGTTGCACAGAGAAATTTATGTACATTGATTTTCACTATCATAAAAAATGGTGCACAGAAGAAGCGGCAATGAGGAGTAACATTGGGCAAGAAATAAAGCACAATTTGTTTTTCATAGGTTTCATGATTCCTCTTAAGTGTTTGACATTTAGTTGTAACCATTGCAGATTCAAAAATGCATTGAAATGAATATGACCAAACAAACACCACAGAGAATGTGGAATTATGAAAGAAGAAAATATTTAAAACAATAATTATCTCACGAGGAGAAAAATAGTTGTCTTTGTTGGAAAATTAATTCCAACCACCACAGTTATGATACTAATAACAATGATATTTTGGAGTACAACAACAAATCAAAAACCATTTTTCTTTGCACAAATAATATTTTTGTTTACTAGCTGAAGGACATGGATTGAAAGAAATCTTGAGCGGGAGTACAAACTTCTCATTCCGCAACACATTAGATAATTAAGAGAAAATGGTCATGTAATGTAGGGTTGGTAAAATGTACAGTTCAAAAATTTATTATGCAACTGATATATGAACTTTGCAGCATCTGCAAGTTTAGAAAATTAATTTTTTAGTACAATCTCTCAACCTAGGTTTTAAATGTTTTGTCTTGTCATCCAGGGGAGAAAATCATGGAGCAATTTTTGATGGGTGCATGAAACAAAACAATTACTAGGTTTTACACTGTGTTACTGTGCAATAACTAGTGGAGTGTGAATCTCCATCAAAATTTGTGTTTTTACTTGGTGAAGGAGCTGCAACTTCCATATGAATTTATCCTCATGTCTTTGAAAATCTAATCAAATTTTTTTATCTTATTGCTCCTGTTTACTCTGTATTACTATGTTTAACTACACGTTAATTTTTTGAGTTTTTAGCTCCATTTTAGTTGTGAAAATCAATTGTATGAATTAATATTTGCAATTTTTTTCCTAAATAGACCCCTCTACCTCATCCTTCACTTGCTGTGAGAGCAGGTGTAAAATTTTATTAGCGTAAGTGCAAGTTTTTTTACTAGAAGTTAAAGGTTGTTTTGAAGGCAATTTTTTTGGAGCATATTTACCAGTAGGAAGAAAGGTTTTCTTACAGTCAGAAATGGAAGCACCAAGCACAAGCTTGAGTAATCCTAAAATACCTAAATTTAATGGAAAAAATTACAACTATTGGGCTATTATAATGAAGTCTTTATTTCCTTCTCAAGATTTTTGGGATTTGGTGGAGAATGGGTCCCAAGAACTAGAAGACACAACAACATACAATGCCTTGTCAAAAGAAGAAAAGGATTTGTTGGGAGACAATAGGAAGAAGGATCCAAAAGGCCTCTTATATAATTTTCAATAAGTTCACGAAAGTATTTTCCAAAGGATTGCAACAACAAAAAAATCCAAGCAAGCATGGGATATCATCTATACAACCTACCAATGCATGGCAAAAGTGAAGACAGCAAAACTAGAAATTCTAAGAGATTTTGAGACAATTTGTATGAATGATTCTAACAATATAGAATAATTTTTTACACAAGTAATTGGATTGGTTACTCAAATTAGGTTTTGTGGTGAAAATACTTAAGGAAAGGAGAATAGTTGAGAAAATTTTGGGAAGTCTACTAGCAAGATTTGATTCCATTGTTGTGGCCATAGAAGAGACATTTGATATCTCACAATTTTTAGTGGATGAGCCTCATGCATCACTAATTTCTCATGAACATAGATTGAATAGAGTAACAAACTCCTCACTGGAGCATGTTTTCAACACACAAGTCTCAATTAGTCAAGGCAGAGGTAGAGGAAGATAAAATGCTTGAGGAAGAGGAAGAAGCCCACATAGAGGTTGAAGAGGTAGCCCTTCAAGCTGAACTAGAAGGGGAAACAATAAAATCCAAGTGAAGGCCCAAGTTAGAATCAAGCACAAGGTCAAATTTATGGTAAATCTCAAGTTCAATTTCATTATTGTAAGAATTATGGTCATTATGCATATGAATGTAGTGTTGTCACCTTTTGAAAATAGAGTTATAGTTGTACAAAGAGTACCAAAGATTATATATTTTTGCATCCATCTTCCAAGCCACAAAACCTATCAAAGCTAAATTGGACCCTCTCCATTGGATAATTTTCGGCATAAGCTTTCCAATGGTAGGTGGAAGTCCAAACATGGGCTACTAGATCAGAAGTTAGAGAATATTGAAGATACCCTTTCAAAGCTAGAAAATCAAAGAAAAATGGCTAAGGGTCAGGCTCATCGCAAATTAAAATCAAGGCTTTTATGAAATAGCAGCAGAGGAAGGCAACAAAATCTGTAGTCGTCCAATCTCCGATATCGTAACTTGCAAATTGTTGGATCCTAAGGCATGGCGCATTAGCTTATTGGTGATTGGAGGGCCTCGGGCACAGTCTATCGGCTTATTGGTGGCGGGGAGGTCCCACATATCGGAGTTCCCACAACATCATAGGTCCCACAATATTGGCAATCGTCAATTCTGGATGGGACCAGAGTTAAAACACTGCAAATTCGAGAAGTCCCGATATAGTGTAAAGTGCTAAGAGGGGCCAAAAACCATTTAACAAAGGATTGCAACAAAAAAACAAGGTCAAGCTGGCCCTTTTCTCTCTCCACTAGGGGCCATGTGGAGAAATACTATTGGTCCCTATGAATTCACATGCCTGTTGACATCATCATGATGTGGTGGTACAAAGATGACATGGCAGTATGGAGGACACATGGCATGCTGATCTGGCATTTTCAGGGTCTTAAGGGGGCATTTACGGGTGACACATGTCATCATAAAGTGACACTTGGTAGTGATGACTTCACCCATCACAAATTGGTAATCAACAATCATATAAAGCAAAGTCCCTCCTCCACCGAATTCCCTTTCGACCTACGATTGCGATATGATAATGACCCTCCCGGATGTGATATTTTATGTGTCATACCTTATGAAAGTTTCACATCTGGACAATTGGTCAGTGCTATGAAGGGAGGTAAAAAGGATCTCTCTCTCGCATTATGATTGCGATATCTTGGGTGGGCCTGATGTCATAGATTGGCGATCGCAAGTGTCAAGGGGAGATACCAAACGTAAAGCATTATAAATCATCGGTATGTGGTATTCCACGTAACAAAGGAAAAATAACCTCTAAGGGGAGTCCAAAGGCCCTAGCGACCGAGGACTAAACACCTGGTCATAGTCCCCAGTCACATGAAGCAAAAGGGACTAGAGTGGATCTTACGGCCCCATCCTGTAAAGGCTTTTAATGGAAAATCCAGATGCGAGAACTCCACGACCAGGTAGTGCAGAACTTTAAGGCGAGGTGGGTCAATAACTATGGAATTTAATAAAGAAGATGGAGCATTCAAACTCAGCCTGGAGAGGCCTAGATAGGCTACTTGTGACTTGAAATCTAGATTAACACTAACAGAAGTAAACAAGGACTTAGTAGCTCAGGAGGACTTTATTATTCAGCATGGTGCCTCCATACAGAGGGAAGACGAAGTACCACCCACGGGTCCTCTAGTTCAGTATTGTGGCATGAATATGATAGTGCCCACTCCGAGCTTTAAAGGATGAATGGTTTAAGCGGTAAAGGAAAAAGCGATGGGAATCGGCTGAGTAACATAGGAGGCCAAACCATGAGAAAAATTCAACCTGAAGCAAAAGTGATCAAATGGATGAGCATGAATATATTTTGTTAACATTCTTATAATATGAATGTTGAATTGTTTTATTACCCTGTAATGTTCCACCATTAAATGAGGCAATTAATATTTCGTAATGTTTTTGGGCCACAGATCCATCCCTGGCTGAGACAGCTATTTGACCTGATAGCTGAGACTCAACCGAAGATATTTTGTTGTAATGAATGTTCAATGCTCCCCTCTCGAGATAATTAGGGGAAAGAAACAATTTACAAAGGTTCAAAAATCCTAAATAAAAAGATACATGTTATTCTTAGACTGTATGACTTTATAATATAGATCTTTCAGAATATCAAGTAAATGGTGGTGATTCCCCCTTCGAGTATTATAGTATGTTATCCCTCTATTAAAACAAATTATGTTCATGTTTCTTCTCTAAATTCGTGCAATTATAGCTGCTAGAAATATTTCATACTTCCTCACAGATTCATTTGTATTTACTTATTAATGCATGTTCCAGTATGGATTATTGATACTATATCTTTAAAATTGCATTACATTAATCATAGCATTCAGTCTCTCTTTGGTCCATTATATCTACTCGTAACTCAAATAAGTGTATAAACTCTTAATTCTTCAAGATTTATGTGTTAAATGTAAAATTCTTGATGCTTTAAGCTCTATGTGTTAAATGTAGAATTCTTGATGTGTTAAGCTCTATGTGATGAGTTCCTCTTTCTTATTGTCCTCTCTCATTACTCTACAAAATCTTATTAAACAGTAAGTCCTTGAACTACTTGGCCTCCACTATTTTATGTATACATTTCTTGAACTACATATGTGAAGAAGTACCAGAAACACGACTTATAACTTTGGATGAATGAACCAACCCATTCATTTTAACATATATATATGTGTGTGTGTGTGTGTGTGTGATGTCTCCAATTTCTAGAGAATCATATGAGACACACATAATCAAGATGTGCCCAAGCACTGGTCTTGTAAGAAATCCAAGACTGTCTCTGGGAACGACAACATCTTCTAGCATATTTGCCGGGGAATGTATTGAAGGATTTTCCCCTGGGATATGACAAGTTGAGCACTCTTTGTGTAGGTGACCAAAGATGTTCTGATTGCATCCACATCACCTTGGCAACTCCACAAATTCCATTATCATTCACCATATTGGATTTTAAAAAGCCTCACACTCACTCATATACCTCTCAGTAGAAAGCCCCATTTGTATTTGAACTAGAGAAATTAATTTTTAGGAAAGTCTGAAATAAGAAAACTCCTACTTCCTACACTACCGTCTCATCAGTCTTTGAATCTTCCCTATCCAGCCCCCAATCCTTTGTTACTCACTATGCAGGATTTACTCCCATGACCTTGGCATACCCTGATTTCAATCTAATCACTCTAATCACTGTGGTTTTGACCCAAGTTCCTCAAGCAAATCTCAATCCCCCTCCATTAATTTAGATGGTTGTTCCAAGTTTTTTACTGAATAAATATGCCCCTCTTGATTTACCTCAGCCCCTAAGTGTTATGCCCTAGGACTACCTAAATCTTCTTCCTAGATTCAATGGGGAGGATGAAAACACTGCACAAAGACACATTGAAACCTTTTGTGCTTTTGCTAAGAATATAAATATAGAACAGTTGGATGTGATCCCAAGACTCTTTGTACAATCCCTTGATGGAGAATCTAGAAAATGGTTTAAAGCCCTACCTAATGCCTCCATCACTACTTGGGAGGAACTTGAAAACTCTTTCACACAAAAATGGGGTGAAAAGATAAATCATGAGTACCTCCTCACAGACTTTAATGCTATAAGGAAGAAGTTGAAAGAGGACACTTTAGAATTTATAAAAAGGTTCAATAAGAAATATAATAACTTGCCTGGTGAGATAAAGCCTCCTCCAGTTGCTACTCGCATACCTTTTTTGGGATCCTTTTAATTCAAATTTGGTTTTATCCTAAGAGAAAGGAAGTCTCTCACTTTATATCAACTACAAGTCGATGCTCTGGATGTGGAAGAAAATTCCACCTCGGTAGGGAAGCCAAGAGGAAAGTAGGAACCTAATGAGAATAAAAGGGGGAAGAAGAAGCATCCTCCTCTATCCAAGATAAAGAATCACCAGATCTGAAGTGGGATGAACTAGATAAACTCATCATGTGTTTATCAAATAAGGTTGGAAACTTTGAACTTGATAACAAGAGTCTCTCCAAACAATATGCTCAAGGAAACAACTGAGGTTATAACCCATAATATAGAAGGCTTCTATTGCAAATAATTCCAAGGGAAAGAAAGGAACAACTCAATCAGATCCCTCATCCCCTATATTTAGAAGATGATCCTGATGAAAAATCGTCAGACACACATGAGATGCAGGGAAACTTGTATTCCGCTTTCTCTGAAGAAGAATATGAAAATATGGCTCACCAAGAGACGAGTCATGATTGATCTAGGTTGACTCAATTCCTGGATTTAACCAAGATCTTTTTCTTTCATGATGTTATTAGAACTGCAATTAAAATAGCATAAAGGAACATAAATAAATGGTGTAAAGAAGAAGGAATATGACAATCATCAACAACATGAAACTCAAGATGTTGATAATGGAGTTCGTCCAAGAGAGACTACATCTATGGGCCCCGGTGTAAGATGGTGTAGGCCACTACATTAAGTGTTTTCAATAGTGATGATGTACATAGGTGATGATGTCACTATCATACAAGGAAAATGCCCTCACGCAAGAGTGGCTCCACGAGATGTTCCACTATAGGAACTCTCAGTCAAAAAGGAATCCTATCAATATAACATAAACTCACATATGACAATAATGAGCATCCTAACAACATGGCATCAAAGGGATCTCGATTCAGACATACATGGTGACAACATGAGTACCCCATCAACAAGACGACAAAGGGATCTCAAATAAAACATGATGAATCATGACAACAAGTACATCACACAGATGATTTCGTGTCACATCAAACAGTGATCTATGTAGCACAATGCATCTCATAGCAAAAAGAAGGACATGAACATACTGCATATACCTCACATCCTGGGGCTATCTGAAGAAAAGGATGTCAAACTTCTGAAGCTGGCCATACCATCAATCTCACAGCATCGAATCTCATGGAAATGACTTCTCGCACATTGAATTCTAACACCTACACCCCACTTTGAAAAGTGGCCAAAAAATGAAATGATCAAATGGGAAATCTGAATGCACCATTAGATTTTTGGCATCGAATAGTGCAAAATCAATTGTCAAATTTATGAATTCTAAGAAAGTGAAAATTTGGGGCTTCAGGAATATTTTAGATTCCCCCTAGATCCTTAAAGATTCCCTCCTCCAGGTCATCTATAAATCTGTTGCTCAAATCAGGTAACTGACTGCACCATCAGGTTCATGTTGCTGAGAGGTGTAAGATCAACATAAAATTTGTCCAATTTGGACACTGCAAAAATTTCACCCTCCTGAGAATTTCACCCAATCATGGTTCTACATGCCTCTTCTCTATGCTCATGGTTCAACTTGCAATAAATTAATTAAAAATTATGTCTTGATTTTCGTGCTCCATCTTCTGCTTGGGAACCCTGTCAAAATGAGGGTTTTATACGAAAACTTCCAGGCAAATATTACAAGGATGTGGTTGGATGAATTGGTATAAAGCCCAAGTTATAAGGAGGATGTCGAATGGTCAAACCCTAACCCCTCCATATTAAAACATATCTCGTTTTTAAAAAAACCACATGAATTTTTGTTTTGGTGGTTGGGTCTGCATTGGATGGCCCTCCCCTTAATCTCTGCAGCAATTTGAAGTATCGTGTGTTGTTGGATTGGTTGCATTAAAGTTTGGGTTGGTACATGGGGCCACTTGGTGGGGGCCGGCCCACATGGGCCGGGCAGGTTCAATCCCCACTAGCCCTGCATTTAATATAAGGTGTATGCATATATGGTGGTTGGAGTGTTACTAATACGTGCAATTGGGGTGTGGGAGGGTTCGGTGGGGTAATGGCCGCCGACCCAATTTAAAATTAAATTTTGATTTGTGGTTGGATGGGGTGGCCGGCGGGGGTCATGGCCCATCGGCCATATTTAAATATAATTTTTTATATAGTTTGGTGGTGGTGGGGGTGGTGGCTCACCACCTCATA
>APFE030985555.1:12807-34731 GCA_000404065.3 Pinus taeda
TATTTATTTATTTATTTTTATTAATAACAAATATTTTTTTGAATTTCTCTAATATAAGGGATATTAGACAAATTAACGATCCGAAAAATTCCCCCTCTTTCGGGAGCTAGGTTCTATGCCCCAGGGTAGGTTAGATTGTAGGACACTTCAACATGGCCCACAACCCAATTTTGACCAAAACTTTGACTGGCTCGTTCTCCCTCATACGAGATCGGATTGATGAACCGTTTGCATCATTATAATCAAGACAACAATATCTACGCTCTAGTCATATTTCGAAAGAATTCTGATCATTTTGATTTTCAAGATTTGATAAGCCCTCTTTGTCCTATGTGTGTCCCTAGAGCCACCTAGATCAATCCTCCCCATTGAGGAGCTTTTGGTCCTCCAAAAGCATGGAAGTTAATATGCAACTTCTATGTACCTTATCTACATCAAAAGCATCATGAAAAGGTCTCACTTCCATCTCCTTCACCTTTTTACTTCGGAGCCTTAATCGATGAGCCGACACCTGCAACCTCTACAACCCATAGTACATTGCTTTTGAGAATTACATGCTTGACTTTCATTACCAACTAATGACCCAAGTATCCCACACTTTTCATGGGTTTATAACACATACTCGGTGATCAAGTTTACATCGAAACAAAAACAATACCTCGGCTACGAAAACAAGGCCAACATATCATTGTTGCTCCAACAAGTGATGGAAAACACATCATCACTGCAACACATGATTTACAAAGATAAGGCCAAACAATTTTTTTGTTTTAACAAGTGATGGAAAAACAACATCACTTTCAGAGTGTCAAATGCAACACAAAATAAGACGAGACATCATTGTTGCCTAACAAGTGATGGAAAACACATCATCACTTTTACATTTTAAAATGCAACAAATGATTTACAAAAGCACGACCATGACAAGCTAACATCTCTAGAAACAATTTTTCACTTATAACGGTGAAGGGGTCACCTCCTTATGGTGGTTTTGCTTGTCAAACAAACATTTCATCTGGTTCATGCACTGAAACTTTGTCTATAGGCGCTGCTCTAGATGGAGCCTCCAACAAGTGGCTATTTGATTGCCACCTTTGTTGCAATGACTACAATACATCTTCTTCCTCTAGATCTACTTAACATGTTTCTTTTCCTGCTGTTGAGAGGGTCTTTCATGCCTCGTCTTTTTTTGTGCTGCTATTATTTTCCAACACTTAGAAAATGTATGGTTATGTAATTCACAAAAGGTACATGTTTTTCAATGTCATGTTTTACGCTCATCATTAACAACATGATTATAATAAAAATGAACATTCGAATTTTGAAACTGGTTATACCTTTCCTTGCCATCTCTAGCATCATTATGGTGATAAGAGATTGCCTCAGCTATTTCCCTGCCATGGCATGATGGGGATGTGTTCCCATCATTCTCTTTCCTTGACGATTTCAACAATGTCCCAGAAGCATGTGACACCTTCAATAATTCTCCCTCGGTGTATCTCAAGCTTGCAAATTGAGGTCTCTACACAACCTCCAATGGTGGAGTTATGCCTTGGTTATTAACACCAAGTTCATTTTCCTCCTCGTGCCTCGTCCAGGTAAGGAGCATCACGTTTCATGTAATTAGGATCTCTGAATCTCCAACAGAAATCATACTTTGTGAAGATGAAACCGAAAGGAAATTAACATCTTTTACCTCCACCATTGAGTTGGAAAGAACTAATTAGGGCTTCTCATCATCTGTTATTGGTGGTTCTCTAGCTCTCTCGACACATTCCCCAACTTCCTTTTTGACATACCCAAGTCCTGCCTAACGAGGTAATTCTTCTTCTTTGATGAGGTTGACAATGCGTTGGCCATTAATGCCCAAGCCTTTTCCTTCATAACCCATTTTCTTCAACAGTTTGGAGCCAATTCCTGTGGTATGATTTTCAAAAACAGTGAAATGATCATGAGGAAACATACATGAAGATGGAGAGTTACTTCTTACCTCACATGGGTCATGTTGCAGCTTTTCCAAGGCCTCGTCCTTTGCTTGTAGCTATCGTAGCAGACTATGTCTCTCCTCTTTCTCTTCATGTAGAAGCATCTTAAATTCAGCGTTCTCTATTTGAAGATTCTAGTTTTTGTGCTTCAGCTCTTCCATGGTCTCTTCTGTGGCTTGCAACTAAAGTTGCAATCGCTCCTTTTCCTCTATCTCTTTATATAGAGTTTCATGCATTATTTCCACCCTTTGGGAAATTTTGAGCATGGTCTTATACATTGCTTTTTCAACCTTTGTCACTGCACATTCCATTGTTCACTCTTGCAATTCACATCCATGCAAAGACCACTCTCATACGAAACTTCATCCGAGTTGACTCAACTTCCGGATTTGACCAAGATCGTGTGCTTTTGTGATGTGATTAGAATTTCAATTAAAATAGCATAAAGGAACATAAATGTGTGATGTAAAGAAGAAGGAACATGAAAATCATCAACAACATGAAACTCAAGACGTTGATAATAGAGTTCATCCAAGAGGGACTACATCTCTGGGCCCCGTTGTCAAGATGGTATAGGTCGTTGCATTAAGTGATGTCAATAGTGATGATGTACATAGGTGATGACATCGCTATTATACAAGGAAAATTCCCTCACGCAGGAGTGGCTCCACTAGATGTTTCGCTACAGGAACTCCCAGTCAAAAAGGACTCCTGTCAGTATGACATAAACTCACATATGACAATAATGAGCATCCTGCCAACATCACATCAAAGAGATCTCGATTCAGATATACATGGTGACAACAGGAGTATCCCATCAACATGATTACAAAGGAATCTCAAATAAAACATGACGAATCATGACAACAAATACATCACACAGATGATTCCATGTCACATCAAGCATGAATCATGAAACACGTAAGAAAACAAGATCCCAGATTAAACATCAAACAGGGATCTATACAACACAATGCATCTCATAGCAAAAAGAAGTACATGAACATACTTCATATACCTCACATCCTGGGGCCATCTAAGGAAAAGGATGACAAACTTTTGAAGCTGGCCATACCATCAATCTCGCGGCATCGGATCTCATGGAAATGACTGCTTGCACATTGAATTCTGACACCTGCACTACACTTCGAAAAGTGGCCGGAAAATGAAATTCTCAAATGGGAAATCTGAATGCACCATCAGATTTTTGGTGTCGAGTAGTGAAAAATCGGCTGTCAAATTTCTGAATTCTGAGAAAGTGAAAATCTAGGGCTTAAGGAATCTTTTAGATTCCCCCTAGATTCCTCAAAGATTCCCTCCTCCTGGTCATCTGCAAATCTATTGCTTAGATTAGGAAACTGACTGCGACATTAGGTTCGTGTCGCTGAGAGGTGTAAGATTGACATAACATTTGTCCAATTTGGACACTACAAAAATTTCACCCTCCAGGGAATTTCGCCCAATCATGGTTCTGCCTGTGTCTTCTCCGGGTTCATGGTTCCAACTAAAATAAATTAATTAAAAATTATGTCTTTATTTCTGTGCTCCATCTTATGCCTGGACACACTGACGAAATGAGTATTTTATACTAAAACTTGTGGTTGAATATTACAAGGAGGTGGCTGGGCGGATTGGTATAAAGCCCGAGCTATAAGGAAAAGGTCGGGTGGTCAAACCCCAACCCCTCCATATTAAAACATATCTTGTTTTAAAACAAACTGCATGACTTTTTGTTTTGGGGGTTGGTTCCGCATTGGGCGGCCTGCCCCTTAATCTCAGCGGCAATTTGAAGTATGGTGCATTGTTGGATTGGTTGCATTAAATTTTTGGTTGGTACATGGGGCCGCCCAATGGGGAACGGCCCACATGGGCCAAATGGGTTCAATCCCCACTGGCCCTTCATTTAATATAAGGCATATGCATATATGGTGGTTGGAGTGTGGGCGGGTCCACCGGAGGTGGCCTGCCCACCCTGTGCAACATATGTTATTAATACATGTGGTTGGGGTGTGGGAGGGTTCCACGGGGTAATGGCCACCGACCCAATTTAAAATTAAATTTTGAAATGTGGTTGGATGGGGAGGCCGGCGGGGGTCGTGTGCCATCAGCCATATTTAAATATAATTTTGTTATATAGTTTGGGGGTGGCATGGCTGGTCGCCGCCACCTCATATATATATATATAATATATATATTGAATTTGTCTAATATAGGGGACATTAGACAAATTAACGATCCAACAAATTCGCCCCCTTTCGGGAGTTAAGTTCTATGCCTCGGGGTCAGTCAAATTGTAGGACATTTAAACCTAGCCCACAACCCAACATTGACCAAAAATTTGACTGACTAGTTATCCCTCATACGAGCTCAAATTGATGAACCATTCACACCATTATGATTAAGATGCCAAGGTCTAGTCTCTAGTCCTGGTTCGAAAGAATTCTGATTACTTTGATTTTCAAGCTTCAATAAACCCTGTTTGTCTTATGTGTGTCCCTGGAGCTACTTTAATCAATGATAGAGAAGCAGTAGCAAATGAGGAGGATATAGATATTATTGTAAATAGTTTTCATATTTCATGCAAGCATAACTACACAAAAGGTACGATCTAAGATCTTCAAGAAATCGGTCGAGGGAACCAGAATAGCAAGAGGGAACTTCTCCCCATGATATTCCCCTAGTACCAAATAAAGGGAAACGTAAGTTGAATCCTCGCTCTTCCAAGATAAAAGTCTCCTCAATAAGGAAAGCAATAGTTCTGGGGGACACACAAAAAAAGAGGCACATGTTCTGTAAAAAACTCTCAGTGGTAAGGAAGGAGAAGCAAAGCCACGAGGTATAGAAAAATTCAAACCTACATTCAATATTCAAAAGGAACTTGAAAAGGTAAAGATTTGTTTTCCTTTGATTGAGCTTCTAAAGCAACCTACTTATAAATCTCAAGTCTCTCAATTCATGCATCCATCCACCTTAGCACCAACCCATGACAGTTTAAACCTTCAAGAGGAGAGGCCAATGGTTGCTTTTGGGTTGCATGTGGAAGAACTCGATCCTTCTACTGCACCCTTCTATGTGATCCTAGTAATACATGACCTCTTATTGCATAATTTCATGTTGGATTACAGATCCTCGCATAACCTCATGCCCCTAGCAGTGATGGAACAGTTGGTCTTGAAGATCACCAGTCCCTACAAGGACCTAAACTCCTTTGACTCTAATAGGGTCAAATTATTTGGATTGATAAAGGATCTGGTGCTAAACCTAGCTCAGATCCCTGTGAAGAGCATGGTAATGGACATAGTAGTGGAAAATATTCCCCCTTGGTTCGACATGCTCCTATCTAGATCTTGGGGTTCCAAGGTGCAGGGCTCTATCAAGTTAGATCGAACTTATGCCACTATTCCCACTTTTGGAGGAGAACAAAGGAGGTTGTATAGAGAGTCCAAATTTGTAAAAACTATGACCCCAGCTAAAGGATCAAAAAACTCCCCATTGCATAGAAAATAAAGTGACCTGTCCTGCCTATTCCTAGAAGAAGATGAGACCGTCTTAGAAGAAACATCAACACACCTAACAAGGTAGTTAGAACACCAGCACGCAAATGAAAACAAAGTATGGAAATTATACTTTGACGGAGGAAATTCCAAAGAGGGAAATAGAGTAAGATTATTTTTGGTATCTCTTGAGGGTAGCCTGGTATCCCTCTTATTCAAGCTGGATTTTGAGGCTGCCAAAAATGTGGCAGAGTATGAAGCATTGCTCCTTGGGCTACAAACAACAAAGAATATGAATATTGAATTCCTAACAGTCTATGGAGACTCTAAGCTAGCTGTAAGGCAAATCAGGAATTAGTGCTAGGCCAAACACCCCAGATTAAGTACATACCAGAATGAAGTATGGGGTCTGATTAATAACCTCTTCCTGGCCTTTAATATCCAATTTTTTCCCAAAGAAGGAAATGGAATGGTTGATTCTCTTACTATACCAGCAAAAAGTTTCAAGCCTCCTCAAAATCTACTCTGTAGGTATGAGGTGGAAGTTAGATACAAACCCTTTGGACCTGATAATGTCAAGCACTGACAGGTATTATAGGACAACAAGTAGGTGAAACGATTTATAGAATTCATTGGGCAGTTCGCTAACTCAACCATCGACCAGGAAGAGGAAAAAGAGGCAGATCAAGAAACCACTTCATGGGAAGACACAATGGCCAGATGCAGAATTCTACAACAGAAAGGGAACAACATTCCTCGTCGACTAGTCCCACTAGAAATACTTTTTAATAAGGATGACATAGCCTCCAAAACAATGGCTCCAGAGATAGATGATCAAGTAGAAGATTGCAATATTGTCTAAAAGGAGGAAACCTAGATGATCAGGCTATCAAAAGGAATCCCCTTGCAATACAAAAAAACGTATTTAAATCTATTCAAAACCTACAAGGATATTTTTTCTTGGTATTATGAGATTTAAAATCATTTTATACTAACATCATTCAGCATAAGATTCCTTTAAAGAATGGAATAAAACCATGCAAGAAGAAACTCAGGAAGATAAATCCACTCTTACTCCCCTCCATTGAAAAAGAAGTGAGAAAGCTTCTACAGGAAAAAAACATAGTGCCCTTAAGGTACTCTAAGTGGGTGGCCAATTTAGCCCCAGTTTGAAAAAATGGAGAAATAAGGCTATGTATAGATTTTCTGAATTTTAACAGGTCGTCGTTGAAAGACAACTACCCGCTGCCTAAGATGGATTATATATTGCAGAAGATGGTTGGCTTAGTCAGAATGTCCATGATGGATGGGTTCTCTAGCTACAACTAAGTGGTAGTCCACCCTCATGATCAAAAGAAGACTGCTTTCACCATCCCATGGGGAACATTCATGTACGCTTACATACCTTTTGGTCTTATTAATGTAGGGGCCACATTTCAGAGTGCTATGGACATAGCTTTCGTAAGGGAGTAAGACAAAGTCGTGGTGGTTTATTTAGATGATAAAACAATATTTTTTAAGACTAATGAAGAGCACATCCTCCACTTGAATCTCACCTTTGAGAAATGCAAGAGGTATCGTCTTTCTTTGAACTCTAAGAAATCTCAGTTCGCCCTGAGTGAGGGGAAGCTACTAGGACACACAGTAATGCAAGAAGGTGTGAACATCCATCCTAATTGAGTCAAAGCCATCAATCATATTTCTCTACCCAGGAATAAGAAAGAGGTCCAAGCCTTTTTGGGGAGAGTAAATTTCTTGAGGAGGTTCATACCCAACTATGTAGAAATAGTCAAGGGTATTATGGACATGCTTAACAAGTAAAATGAAGTCACGTGGAGGCCTACCCCCCGATATTATTTCATTAGAATTAAGAATCTTTAGTTGAAGCCTCGGTAGTAGTTAGCCCCGACTATTCAACTCCCTTCTATATCTTCTCTTTTTCTTCTCCGCATACTATTGTCATAGTTATGCTACAGAAGAATAAACATGGCTATGAATAGCCCATCACCTTCTTCAGCCAAGTCCTGAGGGATGGTGAGCTGAAATATAACATCTTGGAGAAACAAGCCTATGCACTAGTCAAGGCTTTGAAGGCATTTCATATGTATGTGCTACAATTGGAAATAACAACATTTGTCCCAACAATAGTGGTCAAAGACATCCTAGTGCAAGGAGACAATGAAGGAAAATTGGGTAGGTGGATAGCAAAGATACAAGAATATGATCTAGAAATAAAGCCTTCTAACCTCATAAAAGGCCAAGGGCTGGCCAAGGTTTTATCTGAATCTAATTGCCAAGCTCTAGGGATAAACCTGATAATAGAGGGAGGTAGACCAGAGGATCATCAGAATGGGATTAAAACATCAAAGAAGATGATCTATGCTAAATATGAGGGATCACCCTAGTATAAGAAAATTATTCATTATCTCTTATTCCTGAGGTGCCAGCTGGGGTTGGATAAATCCAAATGCAAAACTCTAAGATTACAAGCACAAAAATATATCATATCCAATGGTTACTTCTACTGGAAGGACCCAGTGGGAGTTTTTCTGCCATGTTTGGTAGAGGGTGAAACCCATAAAGTGATTGAGGAACTTCATGGAGGAGTCTGTGGAGGCCATTACAGCTAGAAGACCACAGCACACAAAATCCTCAAGGCAAGATTCTACTAGCCTATGTTGTTTGGAAATGTTCATTGCCAGGTTAAGTTGTGCCAAAAATGCCAAGTGTTTGCTAAGAAACAAAATCTTTCTCCTCTCCCCCTAGTTCTAGTGCATGTGGAAGAACCTTTCAGACATTGGGGACTAGACTTCACAGGAGACATAAACCCACCATCCAGTGGCCAACACAAAATGATATTAATGGCCACGGATTATTTCACCAAGTGGGTAGAGGCCATCCCAGCCAGAAATGCTATAGACTTAGTGGTAATTAAGTTTATGGAGGAGAACATATTATCTTTCTTTGGTTGTCCTATCAAAATTATCACTGAAAATTCTCAAGTCTTCAAATCTGCCAAATTCACCAGCTTTTGCCAGAAATTAAATATCATTATCGTGAACTCCACTACCTACTATCCCCAAGGTATTAGCTTGGTTGAGTCCTCAAACAAAGCTGTGGTGAGGGTGCTGGACAAGACCATCACTGAGAATCAGAGGAACTAGGACTCCCAACTGAAGTTTTTCCTATGGGCCAACTGAGTAACTCCTAAACAATCCATGGGGAAATTGACTTTTGAGATAGTGTATGGTAAGGCTGCAGTCTTCCCGATCCAATTAGCAATGCCATTGGCGAAGTTACTACAAGAAGCTGAGGAAGAGCCAAGTGTCTTGACATGAAGGATAAATAAGTTGGTCAAGCTTCATGAAAATAGAGAACAGGTGGGGGCCAAATTGTCAAATTACCAACAAAAGATGAAATCCATGTTTGACAAGAAGGCCAAGGATTGAATTCTTCAACCTAGGGATTAAGTTCTCCAATGGGACGTCTGACAGGAAGATAAAGGAAAACACAGAAAATTCAGTTTGTTATGGTTCGACCCTTTAAAGATTGCAGAAGAGACAGGAAATAACACGTATATGCTTGAAAATCTGGATGGTGAATCGCTGAAACTACTAGTAAATGGCCAATTCCTCAAACTCTATTTCCAAAACTAGAGGTACCTATCTTGCACTCATTGTAAATATTGGTGTATGTATTGTAATTGTTATATGAAATTTCCAGTTTATGTTGAAAATTTGACTTTCACAAATTTATCATTTGTTTAGAAAAGACTCCATGCCCAAAGGAGAAGTTCACAGTTCGTAGGTTCTCAACACCTTTCTAGCAAGGCATTGTCCCAATGTTGTCACCTTCTCAAAACAGAGTTCCAGTTGTACAAAAAGTACCAAGAACATAGAGGTTTTCATTGATCTTCTAAGCCACATAAGCTCTCAAAGCTAAATTGGACCCTCTCCACTAGATATTGTTCAGAATAAGCTTTCCAATTGTAGGTGGAATTCAAAAAATTAACTCCTATATCAAATGTTAGAGCATATTGAAGATACCCTTTCAAAGACAGAAAATCAAGGAAAAATGGCTACAGGTCAAGCTCATCGCAAATCACAATCAGGGCTTATCTGAAACAAAAGCGGGGGAAGGCAGTGAAATCTACGATCAACCGATCGCCGATATCACAAATAAAAAATTAGCAGGTCTAAATGCATGGCGCATTGGCTTATCAGTGGTCAGAGAGCCCCAACCACATTCTATCAGCTTATTGGTGGTGGGGAGCTCCTGCGTATTGGACTTACAACAACATTGAAGGTCTCGCAATATCTGCAATTAGCAATTCTGGATGGGAGAGGAGTTAAAAATACTGTGAAGTTTAGAAGTCCCAATATAGTGTAAAGCATCAGGAGGGGCCAAAAACCATTTAACAAAGGATAGCAATGAAAAAACAAGGTTGGTGGGCCCTTTCCTCTCTCCACCAAGGGGCCACATGGTAGAATACCATTGGTCCCTATTAATCCACATGGTTGTTGACATCATCATGACGTGGCAGTATGAAGATGACATGGCGGTATGGAGGACACGTGGCATGCTGATCTATCATTTTCAGTGTCTCAAGGGGGAATTTCTAGGTGAAACATGTCACCTCTCACAAAGTGACACTTGGCAGTGATGATGTTACCCATCACAAATTGGAAATCAATGATCACACAAATCAAAATCCCTCCTCCATCGAAGTCCCTTCTGACCTACGATTGCGATATGTGAATGACCCTCTTGGATGCAATATTTTATGTGTCATACCTTATGAATGTTTCATGTCCGGACAATCGGCCAGTGCTATTAAGGGAGGTAAAAATACACTCTCTCCCACATTGCGATTACGATTTCTTGGGTGGGCTCAATCCCACAGATCGGAGATCACAAGTGTTAAGGGGATATACCAAAGGTAAATCGTTATAAATCGTTGGTATGCTATATTCCATGTAACAAAGGAAGAAGACCCCCGAAGAGGAGTCCAATGGCCCTAGCACTCAAGGACTAAACACCTAGTCATAGCCCCTGGCCACATGAAGCAAAAGGGGCTAGAGTGGATCTGAAGGCTCATTCATATAAAGGCTTTTAATGGAAAATCCATATGCGAGAACTCCATAACTAGGTAGTGCATAACTTTAAGGTGCGGTGGGTCAGCAGTTGCAGCATTTAATAAAGTACATGGAGCATTAAAAACCAACATGGACAGACCCAAACAGGCCCCTTATGGCACAAAATCTAGGTTGACACTGACAGAAGTAAACAAGGACTTAGTAGCTCAGGAGGACTTGATTATCCAGCATGGTTCCCCCATATAGAGGGAAGATGAAGTACAGCCCATAGGTCCTCTGCTTCAGTAATGTATCATGAAACTGATAACATCCACTTCCAGCTTTAAAGGATGAATGGTTCAAGGAGTAAAGTCAGAAGCGACTAGAGTCGACAAAGTAACACAAGAGGTCAGCCCGTGAAAAAAAATCATGTTGAAGTAGAAGAAATGATAGGGATGGGCATGAATATATTTTGGTAAAATTCTTATCTGCCTATTGAATTGTTTTATTACCTTGTAATGTGTCGCCATTAAATGAGGCAATTAATATTTCGTAATGTTTTTAGGCCACAGACCCATCCCTGGCCAAGACAGCTAGTTGACCTGATAGTTGAGACTCCGCCAAAGATATTTTGTTGTAATGAATGTTCAACACTCCCCTCTCAAGAAAAGTAGGGGAAATAAACACTTTACAAATGTTTAGAAATCCTAAAGAAAAGTCTACATGTTATTCTCAAACTGCATGACTTTATAATACAGATCTTTTAGAATATCAAGTAAATGGTGGTGATTCCCCCTTCGAGTATTATAGTATGTTATCCCTTTGTTAAAATCCATTATGTTCATGTTTCTTCTTTGAATTCATGAAATCATACCTGCTATAAATATTTCATACTTCCTCACAAAGACATTTGTACTGACTTATTAATGCATGTACCTGTATGGATTATTGAGATTATATATTTAAAATTGTGCTACATGAATCATAGCATTCAGTCTCTCTTTGGTCCATTATATCGACTCGTAATTCAAATAAGTGTAGAAATTCTTTATTCTTCAAGCTCTATGTGTTAAATGTAGAATTATTGATGCTTTAAGCTCTATGTGATGAGTTTCTGTTTCTTCTTATCCTCTCTGATTGCTCTACAAAAGCTTATTAAACTATAAATCCTTTAACTACTCGACCTCCACTATTTTATGCACATACTTCTGTGAACTACATATATGAAGAAGTACCAAAAATACATGAATTCTACCTTTGGATGAATGAACCAAATATATATATATATTATGTCTCCAATTTCTAGAGAATCATATGAGACACACAGAATCTAGATGTTCCCAGGCATTGGTCTTATAAGAAATCTGAGGCTATCTCTAGGAGCAACAACATGTAGAAAGAATCAACATGATATAAGGAGAAAACTAGGTGCAAATTTCACCAAGGTTAATCAAAACCAAGATAGGATGTTTTTAGCTTGTAATGTAACACAAGAAAAACAAGGGATGTATGGTTTCTAGATTCATGGCGTAGTAACCACATGAGAGGGAACATGTAAATGTTTTCCAATCTAGATGAAAGTGTGAAATATGAATTGACGTTATGCACTGACAACAAAGTCTTTGTAATGGGGAAAGGAAGAGTCAATATTCTAACAAAGAAGGGTCACCAATGTAGACACCATCAATTGGTGGCACCTATTATTTTTTTACTTTCATAGATGATTATACAAGGAAGACATGGGTCTACTTCCTAAAATAGAAAATTGAAGTGTTTGAGCGCTTTTGCCAATAAAATCTCTTGTTCAAAAGAAAAGTGGAAACTTCATAAAATTTTTGAGGACTGACAAAGGTGGTGAATACATCTCAAATGAATTCCTTCATTTTTTCACGAGGCATGGAATTCAAAAGCAATTTATAACAAGGTATACACCTCAGAAAAATGGTGTCGTAGAAAGAAAAAATATGACCATTATTGAAATGGCAAGTAGTATGTTGAAACCAAATAATTTCACAAATGACTATTGGTTGAATTTTTCACTTGCATAGCATATATCATTAATATGTGTCCAACGAAAAGTGTCAAGAATATGGTTCCTGAAGAGGCATGGAGTGGAAGAAAGCATAGCGTCACTCACATGAGAGTGTTTCGATGTGTGGCTTATGCACATGCCCCAGATGAATTAAGGAAGAAGATAGATAGAAAGGGGGAGAAATGCATATTTTTTGGATATAGTGATGAATCCAAGGCGTACAAGCTCTGCAATCCACTAACCAAGAAGGTCATAATAAACAGATATGTGAAATTCATAGAAGAGGAAGCATGGGATCGAAGTTTAAAGACAATCAATGTGTAAACATGTATAACACATGAAGAAAAAGAGGAATTAACTGAAACAAGTAAATCCTCAATGGTGACTCCTCCTACCCCTATTCAAGCTCAACAAAGTAGTCAACAAGTGACATTGTCAACAAATAATAGGACAATGTCACATAGTCAAGAAAATACTACTTTGAGCGCACCGCAAAGACCTACAATGTCATCTACTTCAAGCGCAGCATCAAGTGACATGTCAAATCCATCTTTTACAATCATAAGGAGACAAAAGTTTAAAAATTTAAGTGAAATTTACGAGCAAAATGAAGTTGATAATAACGCAAGTCTAAATTATTAGTTTGTGTTAGAAAATTATATATTACAAAGCAATGGAACAAATAAAATATTGTAGAAACACAAACACAGAAAATGCATAAAACAAGAGAGACACAGATATACATGGTTCACCCAATTTGGGCTACATCCATAGAGAAACAACCAATCCTTCCTTTTATATTATCCACCAAAATGAAGAGATACAACTCACAACAAATGTTTTTGTAATTTCCTCTTCGCTCTCACACAATATCCTCTCTCTTTCTTATTGAGTACAATCTTTCTTCAACCGCAATACAATTCCCTCATATATATCAAGGGGTTTCCTTCTAGGGAAGAAAACCCTAAATTAAATATAACTTCTACCATCAGATCATCCACCTAATGAACAACCTGAATTGACTATGAAATTCCAATATTTTACAAGGCAATTTTATATCTATTTTTAGCTTCTTTTGGGGATATTTTGCCTTTTCCCGGACAGGGGCGGGGGGGGGGGGTGGGGGGGGGGATAAAGAATCGTTCATTGTGCCCCATTACAACTGGGTCAAATGGACATACCTTAAATAAGGAGGATAATCAGGCTCCACACCCAACAATCTCCTAATTGGAGACGGGTTATAGCAACTCCACCGCTACTTCATTTGCTAAATAATTACTCCACTTTGGACCTGGTTGTTTATCATATTCATCATCATAATTGAAGACCAATTCAAACTAATCAAAATCTCAATTTCTCCCTAGTTACAACGTTTGTTAACATATCTGCACGATTCTGGCTAGTGTGTATCTTTTCCAGCTTCAACTGTCCATCTTCCAACACTGGTCGTATGAAACGGTACTTGAGTTGTATATGTTTAGTCTTTGAATGAAATGTTGAGTTCTTTGCAAGATGAATTGCACTCTGGCTATCATTGTATAACCTTCCCAACTCCTTATTCTTACCCAATTCATCGAAAAACCTTTGTAACCAAATCATTTCTTTACTAGCCTTTATAGCAGAAACATACTTTACTTCTGTCGTTCAGAGTGCAACAACACTGCAGTTTTGAAACCCAACTGATAGTTGTTCCACCTATAGTAAACAAATACCCTATTGTGCTCCTCCTACTATCTCTATCACCTGCCATATCTACATCAACATATCCCTATAGAGAAATGTTTCAACCACCAAAGCATAATACTTGATATGTGGTACCTCTCAAATACTTGAGAATCCACTTCACTGCCATCCAATGTTCTTTTCCTAGATTGTTCATGTACCTGCTTACAACTTTCACTGCATGTGCAATATTAGGCCTTGTGTAGACCATTGCATACATTAATATTCCAAATGTTGATGGATATGGAACTTTAGGCATATAATCCTTCTCTCCCTGAGTCTTGGGACACATCTCCTTACTTAGTTTGAAATGGCTAGCCAAAGGTGTACTGACTGGTTTTGCATTCTGCATATTAAATCTTTTCAACACCTTTTTGTATGTACTCACTTTGAGACAATGTTAATTTGCAATTTTTCCTGTCTCTAGTTATTCTCATACCAAGGATTTGCTTTTCAGAACCCAAATCCTTCATTGCAAATGAATTTGCCAATTTTCCTTTGAGCACATTTATTTCCTGCATGTTAGACCCTGCAACAAGCATGTCATATACATACAATAATAATATAATATAGTTCCCATAATTTTTCCTTTTGAGATAAACATAATGATCAGAGTGACATCTAGTATAACCTTGTCCAGGCATAAACCTGTCAAATTTTAGATACCACTACCTTGGAGCCTGTTTTAAGCCACACAGGCTCTTCTTCAACCTGCACACTAGTTTCTCCTGCCCTTTGACCTCATATCCCTATTGTTGTTGCATATATATCTCTTCCTCCAAATCCCCATGGAGAAAGGTTGTCTTTACATCTAACTAGTCAAGATGCAAATGTTCTGCTGCTACTAGACTTAAAATAGTTCTCATTGAATTCATTTTAACAAAAAGAGAAAATATTTCATCCAAGTCTATACCTTTTCTCCATAACCCCTGGACCACAAGTCTAGCTTTATACCATTCTATACCTCCATATTTTTACTTCAACCTATAAACCCATTTATTCTACAATGTTGTCTTACCTGCAAGAAACCTAACTAAATCCCAAGTCTGCTTATGTACCAATGAGTCCATCTCTTCTTTCATGGCTAGCTCCCACTTCTTCCTAGCTTCTACCTGCACTACTTCTTCATAACATTCTAGTTCACTATAATCAATCAACAATACATAATATAATGAAGGAGAGTATCATTCAAGGGGTCTACTTATCCCAGTAGATCTTATAACACCACTTTCAGGTGTTTGAGGTGCCTGTTGTTTTTGTGGTCGTTGTTGTTGTTCTGGTTGTTCATCATTATGATTTTCAGGCACCTTTACATTTTATGTGATCTCATCAAGCACTATGTATTCTCTATTTTTTTTCTTGTTTCTTTTCCTTCATATAATCCTTACACAAAACCTTTTCATTGAATATGACATCTTCTCTCCGAATGATTTTGTGATTTTCATAATCATATAAGTGATAACCAAAATCATTAACACCATATCCAATAAAGGTACATTTATTTGATTTTGCCTCAAGCTTTGTTCTTTAAAAATGAGTAGTTTACCTTTTTACCTGTCCATGCCTCCTCTGGAATACCTCCATCCAAGGAACTTGAAGGCCTTCTGTTTATTAGATAAATAATAGTATCTACAACATCTGCCCAAAATTATAAATGCAATCCTACATGCAATCTCATGCACCTTGCACGCTCCATGATTGTCCTCTTCATCATTTTTGACATGCTATTTTCTTGTGGTGTTCCTAGAAATTTCTTCTCTCTACGAATTCCATACTCCAAACAGTACTTATCAAACTCTTTGCTGCAATATTCACTTCCATTGTCTGATCTAAGACACTTCAACATTTTCCCTGTCTCATTTTCAACCAAAGCTTTCCATTTCTTTAAAGTATCAAATACATCAGATTTATTTCGAACAAAATAAATCCAGCTTTTTATGATTACATCATTAATAAAAAGTAAAATAATAGTGAGATCCACTAAGAGATGATATCTAAGCAGGTCCCCAGACATTTGTATGCACAAGCTCTAATTTTTCTCTCTTCTTTTCTTTCCCAACTCTAAGGAATATGACTCTCTTATGTTTTCCATAAACACAATTCTCACATAATCCCAAATTAGCATGCTTCAAACCTGGCAATAAATTTCTTGATTGAAGAAACTTCATCCCCTTCTCACTCATGTGCCCAAGCCTATGATTCCACAATTTTGTATCTGCTCCTGTAGAGGTTAAAGCATTAACAAAATTAGAAATAGCATTGCATAAATACAATGTACCAACCTTTTCTCCTTTTGCTATTACCAAGGCTCGTTTAGGGACCTTCCAAGTTTTATCTATAAAAGTAGTTACACAGCCTTCACCTCCCAACTGCCTTGTCAAAATTATATTTTTCTTCAGATATGGTACATGCCTTACCTTTCTCAATAGCCATTGGTTTCCATTCTGTTTTTTTATGAAAAATTTACCCATCCCAATGATTTTATGGGGTTTATCATCACCCAAATGAACCTATCCAAAATATCATTGAACATAGTCATGAAAATGTTTCCTATCAGGTGTGGCATGGAATGAGGCCCCTGAATCTACAACCCAAGCATCAATGGTATTTTCTAATGAAAGAATCAAAGTGTCTTGCAACACATCACCTGTCACATTCACTTCATGATTGTTTTCTTGTTGCATGTCTCCTTATTTTCCCTTCTGAGACTTACAGTCTTTCTTCAAGTGTCCTTTCTTCATGCATTTCTAGCACACTATCCCCGATCTAGAATTGGATCTTCCTTTACTTGACTTACTACAAAATATTGCACTCTTTCCTGTTTCCATTTTTCTTCCCCTAGTCTCTATGGTCAAATCACTACCCGATGTCTCACTAGAGATTTTTCGTCGCATTTCCTTGCTAATGATTGAACCAACAACATAATCAAACCTTAAAGTACTAGATCCAGAGACAAAGTTACTAATGCCCTTAAATAAACCATTCCAACTTTCTAGCAACAAGCACAGAAATAACAGAGCCTTAACTTCATCATCAAAATTTACCCCTACAGAACTTAACTAACTGGTCACCATATTAAATTCATTTAAATGATTAGCAACAAATCCACCTTCTTACATCCTCATATTAAATAAACGCTCCATAATAAATACCTTATTTGAGGCTGAGGGTTTTTCATATAGTTTGGCCAATGCCAACATTAAACCTGTTGTTTTCATTTCCTTTGAGATATTAAAGGCTACCGACATTGCTAGGCACAACAGTATTGTTCCAACTACCTTTCTGTTGAGAATATCCCATTCTGTGTCTATCATACTCGTTGGCTTCTTTGTATTTCTTCTTAATGGTAGGTACAGATCTTTCTAATACATATAATCTTCCATATGCATCTTCTAAAGCTATTAGTTTTGGCCATTAATTTTTTTGACCCTAAACCTACCATCTTACACCATTGCTCTCACTCAAGCAAGTAACACTTCTCTCCTACGATTTTATCAAGCAACTAGACCTTCGGCTCTGATACGAGTTGTTAGACAATTATATATTACAGAGCAATTGAACACATAAAATATTGCACAAACACAAACACAGAAAATGCATAAAACAAGAGAGACACAGATATACGTGGTTCACCCAATTTGGGCTACATCCAAAGAGAAACAACCATTCCTTCCTTTTATATTATTGAGCAAAATGAGGAGATACAAACTTGATTTGAAATGAGCATATGTTAAAACTAAAGTAGAATTAACTATGCCATTAATGAATTGAATGTTAACTGAAAGTGCAAAAACTGAGAGAACTGCTTGAGAAGAAAGACTTTACGACAATTGATAAAACATAAGTAAGATGCAAAACAAAAAATGAAAACAACCAAAACATAGTGATACAAACAAAAATATTCAGTACAGAGTTCATCCTTGATGGATTATGTCTCCAAGTCTTCTTTCAAAATGTGTGACCGCTTTCTCAAGGAGGTCGATTACACAGAAATTTGACCAAACTGAATGTGCACGCATGCACTTCTGGTCACTGTCAAAGGATTGCTCTCTTAACCAACTTTCAAATGCCTATCATGGTTCCCAATTCTGACTCTGTATGCTCTTGTTATGCTGAAAACAAAATCAACTATAACCTCTAAAACCTGCATACAAAACCCAAAACCACCCTCTTTTCTCTTCAATGAGAAAAATTGGCTTTATAGCCCTCCAGATGCACTCTAACTCCTTCATGCTAATTTTGGGGGGTGAATATGCTAAAAATAGGGTTTGCTGGTTTCAGTCCTGTTAGGTTTTACCACCTTAGGTTTCATTTGCATGGTCATCGCATTAGTTTAGAACAAACTACAATAACAAAACCCAAATATAAACCTTATGATAAAAATAAAACCAAGGCAGCTTGTTGACCGGGCAGAGGAGGTTGACCACCCGCATGTGAGCAGGGTAGTCTAATCATTGTTAGACACCTAGTGATTTATCTGCCTCATGCCATGTGAACGTGGCTTCCCCCAACGGTTTCGACAACAGTGCTCTGGTGGTTATATATTATGGTTTCCTGCTCTCATAGTTTCGTTCACATGTCATGGTTGATGCTGACGGTTTCGCTATGGTCAGCCCCTCGGCGCTAACCCTAATGGCTTACACGAGACTCTGCTAACATGTAAACTACCCCACAGTCTTCTCCCGCATGGTTAAGGCCTGCAGTTTATGACTTTGGTTAAGGCTATGAATTCTCCTCTTGTTCTCATGACAATAGTCCCGTTGCAGTCTAGATATGGAAATTTAGGACTGTTTATAATTTTTTTCTATGTTTATGTATTGTTTAACATAGGCCGAGAGTTAATATATAGGTTTGTGTTGTTTTCAATACATTGTAATGTTTTATTACATAGATTTATGTAACATGTCTGATAGGTTTAGGTCTTTAGGGTATAGGTCTAGAGCTTAGGTTTTTGACATATCCATGCATGGTTAGGGCTTTTAGGATTAGGTTAATGTATTAGGGTTTTAGGTATTTAGGATCCAACATTTAGAATAGGTGTATCATAATGTTGTAAAACCAGAAACCATCACCATGTCAGAAGAAATTGAAGAAGGTCGTGAAGACCATGAAGACCACGTCAACCACTTACATCAAATTGTCACAAAGTGACATTTGCAACAAACATCATATGCTAACGAACCCATATCAAAACCCCTGCAACAGGCGACACACCCATGTCGATGATCAACCTTAGCAGAATTGACAATGAACGCTTGTCGACAACCAGGTACGAAACTATATCACCATGAAAACCATTGGCATCACTCAAATAGCCTTAACCATAAACCACATTGTCGAAACTAAACGACACCAGACTGAATTTTTGATGACAACATTGAACTTGTGTAACTGATCTAACGAGATCCTCCTGGATCAATCCTCTCCACTTGAAAGCTTTTGGATCACAAAAGTTTGACTTAAACAATTAGTCAATGAGGGTACAGCTCCCTCACTCTGCACCTTGCACTAATGATGTACCAATACATTAAATCAATCACCTAAAAGTGATGGCACTGATGATGCTGACCATGGCACATTTTGATTCGGTGACTTGTTCTATCCATCTGCAATATGAACAACTTGCAATGATGGTCAAACAACCTGTTATGAAGATGCCAATTGATTTCTTTCCACGAAATACCATGAGTTAGTGATTCATAATCATCTTTGAAAATAGTCTCTATAGGATATTGGTCAATACCATTGACATGTATTAACAATCTATTTTGCGGAACAACAGAAACAATCAAATACATTTTTTACATCAAACCAGCTACTTGACTTGATATACTTTCCTGATTCCTGATTACTAAGTGAACTTGCTGCAATAAACCCATCCAACTGTAAGGTGACAACTATTGCTACTTAGTTTGAATTTGAAAGTATTGAATTAGCTGTTGATTTGTTTGAATCAATTTTTGCTCATTTATTAAATGATGTTTCCATTGATTAACACTTTCCCTTGATGCATAAGTTTCCCTTAGATGTATTTAATACTTTGACACTGCTTTAGAAAAGGATTTGATATCAAAACAAATAGACTTCCTCTCCACTTGAAAAGAGGCTTCCAAATTGTTTGAAACATCAATTGGTGACACAATACAAGAGAAATTTAACATTGAATTTCCCCAATACTGACTTGCATCCCTGTAACTGATATTTTCCAAACATGGACTGGATTGATTCATTCTGACATTAGGAAGAGGAGCTTTAGGCATCAACTATAATTCATGTTGTATTCCCTGCTTCTAAGTAAGATCTTTGGTTTCTTTAGATAGAACTAAAGAAGTTTCTACCTCTTAGATCAAACTATCTTTAAGCTGAGACTCATAACTTGAACAAACATCATGTTAATTCTTATGTTGTCCCTTTACACACATGATTACAACTATTTTATTTGAACTTATTAATCTCTTCATCTAATTAGCAACAATATTCAAGTGATTTTTGTTTTCATGTGCCTTGACAATAAATTCAACCCCATCTTTCTTAAGGTGATATTTACGTTCTTGTTATCACCCCAAGAAACTCTCCTAGGTTGTATCTCAGAGATGCTCAGGAACATTACAAACTCAACATGATGTTGGGAAATGGATGAATGGAAGGAATTATGCTTGTTCAAGCCAGATAACCACTTCTACTATGCTTAACTCCAGACATGGGTGAACACCCCCATACTACAAGGATTTAGACCAACAATTACTCACAATTTGAGGATTAGATGAATATGGAGAATACTGACCACACCAGCAGATGCACAGGACCCTGTGATGGCCGGCTGCAACCAGTAAAGAGGTCTGCCAATCTATTTCCTAATGCATAGACAGGATGATAGCTCTTTGGCACTAAGTAAATAGAAACCTGCATAACACTTTCAATGATACATACTAGACTTCAACACAGAGGTGGGATGACAACCCCTCTAATGCTAAATATCAAGAGCACATGATCAAATGCATAACAAGCACAACCTAGAATAGAGAAGAAGTGGAAAGTGAGTAATTAAAAACAAAAGAAGCTTGTATTAGCTAAAAATGAAGACCAGACGCTGCAAGTATCAAAGTAGTTACAGTCTCCAGAAGTTGAACCTTACATCAAAACCAGAACCATCAACCATCATCCCATCAGTTTTTTGGGTATATATAGAGGTTGATTACAAAAATGTTCTGCTATTCTATGCGTGGAGGGGTCATAATGGACCACCAACCACATTAACTATATAAAATGGGCCTCTGCTACGATCTGCTACTTCAATGAATAAATTTGACATTCTCTGGTACTTTGTTGTACTCCTCGAGCAGGTGAAGTGTCATAAAGGATGAAATTCCTTAACTGCTGGATATGTTGGTCTGCCCAAGGCTGATCCTTTCCTTCTCACCCATCCTTTCTTACTAAATGTTGTTGTTGTGGATTAACTACACCAAGTACTGGTAGTTGATCATCGTTGTCCTTTGGGAGCACATAACAGTCAAAGGAGTGTGGACTTCATGGCGGGTGGACAGAGTGAATGGAGGAATGAGGCTGTCCGTCGGATTGCACATATCGATGACAGAGATCTATCTGTTATAGAAATA